>JANAVB010013914.1:0-32198 GCA_029216955.1 Iris pallida
CATCGGGTATTCATATTGACCCTGAAAAGACCAAAGCCATTCTAGACATGGCTCCCCGAAGAATCTTTGTGAGCTCCGGGGCCTGCAAGGACGCTTGGCATACATCAGAAGATTCATAAAAATCTCTCTGGACGATGCCAACCCTTCACAAACTGATAAAAAAAAGGAGTTTCTTATGTCTGGATCGAAGAATTTCAGCACGCGTTTGACGACATCAAGTAATACCTCACTAGTCCTCCAATACTGGTAGCATCGGTTGTGGGCAGGCCCTTTCTACTATACGTCAGAGCCATGGACCATTCTCTCGGTGCTTTGGTAGCCCAGAGGAGCAATGAAGGCCACAAACAAACAATCAACTATCTTAGCAGGACCATGATTGGTGTCGACCATCGGTATAATCCTGTAGAGAATGAGCGTCTTTCTCTAGTCTTTGACATCCAAAAGATACGCCATTATGTGGCTGGTCAGACAATTCATGTCATTTTTCGCGTTAATCCCCTCAGAATTCTCATGACTAAGCCAGGGACACTAAACTTGCGGTTAGCCACATGGGCAATCCTTTTGACACCTTATGACATGGTGTTCGTCATACAAAAAGTGGTTAAAGGTCAAGCATTGGCCGACTTATTGGCGGTACATCCTGTACCGGAGAAGTAAAGACTCTACGCCAGTATCACTGACGAGGTCCTAGTTTAATGCTGTCACAGACAATCCCATGGCGAATGTTCTTTAACTGTACTTCGAGAATAGGACCCAAAGGCAAAATTATTACAGGGGTCGGAGTAGTCCTCATCACTTTTGATGGTCTAGTCATCCATAGTGCATATTCTCTCATGGATTCGTACACCGATAATGTTGCTGAGTACAAGACTCTCATCATCGGGCTCCAACTTGCTAAACAGTTGGGGGTCGACTACATCGAGGCGTATGGTGACTCGAAGCTGATTATTAACCAGGTTCGAGGTTAATATGAGGTTCGGCATGAAGATATGATCCATTACCATCAAGCAGCAATCAACATCATCTCCACATTCATAGGGTTCTTTATAAAACACGTACCTCGATTGTAAAACCTAGAAGCCGACGCCCTCGTCTGTCTTGCTGCCTCTCTGGTAGCTCCTGTTGGAACCCAGTAATCCGTCACAGTGATGGGTCAAGAGCTGGTCGACCCAAAGAACAACCTACCTACGTGTCTGAGCTACTGTGTATAAACGGACACCAATGTTGACATTCGGGACTGGCGATACCCGTTCACAAACTACGCGGTCTACGGGATCCTATATGATTACCCTAAGGAAGCTACTTCTATCAAGAGGTGCTCGCTCCGGTTTTTCTATGACACAACTACCAAAATACTATATCGTCGTTCCTACGACATACTTTTCCTTCGGTATCTATCTAATACTAAAGCAAATGAAGGACTTCGGGATGTGCATGATGGTACCTACGGAGCTCATCAACCTGGTCCTATGTTACATGACCGACTACATCGCATAGGCTATTACTGGCCCACCATGATGGCAGATGCCATCGATTATGCTAAGAAGTGCCAGGTATATCAGTTGCATGCTGACTTTATCCACCAACCTTCTGAGTTCCTACATTCCACTGTGGCTGCCTGACCATTTAAAGCATAGGAAATGGATATCATCGGACCAATCAGCCCTCCGTCCTCTAAAGGACACCAGTTCATCCTTGCCATCACCGACAACTTTTTCAATTGGGCAGAAGAAGTGCCACTGGTTGAGGTGAAAACCTTGAATGTGGTCAGCTTTGTTAAACATCACATCGTCTATTTTTTCAGAGTTCCTTGAAGGATTATCTATGACAATGGCCCTCAATTTGTGAGCCATATATTCCATAGGTTCTCTGATAAGAATCGAAAACAGAATATAGCGTCAACGACCTACAATCCTACAGTGAATTGACTAGCTGAAGCATTCAATAAGATGATTGTAAAGCTGCTCAAGAATGTCATATCTTTCAGTAAGCGTGACTGGAATGAGAAACTCCACGAATGTATATAGGCTTACTATACCACCATTTGGACACTCACGGGCAACACACCATTCTCTCTTGTCTATGGGAGTGAGGTGGTACTCCCTCTGGAGATCCAAATTTCGTTTCTATGGATAGCCGTCACCAACCAAATAACAGACGATGATAATCAACTTCGTCGGCTACAGGAGTTGGAAGCATTGGAAGAGAGGCGCCTGCTGGCTCAACAACGTATCGAACTCTATCAAGCTCAAATTTCTGAAGCTTTCAACAAAAAAGTCCAGGAAAGGATATTTCACGTGGGTGACCTCGTCCTATCAGTTTGAAGACCGATGGTGATGACACACAAGACAGCTGAGAAATTTGAGCCCAAATGGGAAAGACCGTTTGTCATAGGGACGATCTACTCCAATGGTGCTTACCGGTAGGCTAAACCTAACGACGATTTGCTGATGATGCCAATCAATGGCAAATTCCTAAAGAAGTACTATATCTAAGGTCTAAATCAACATGTATTTCCACATCCATCGTGGGTGCTTATGGAATCTATCAAAGAATTCATCACTTCTTCATGTCCCCAGTAGAAAACATGTCACGTCCATATTACCTCTGAGTTGTTTTTCTATGGCCTAATGAAGTTTATGTCTATAATGTCCATATTATCCCTGAGTAGACAGTTCTTTCATGACAAACCCCGTGTTGTTATAGTCATATCTATAGAAAATTTTACGTCCGTACTACCTCTGAGTCATTCTATACACCTGTAGAATCTATTCTTACCATGTCCATATAACCTATAAATAAGGAAAATTCTACCACAAAAATTTCATGTTTACCATGTCTATATTACCTCTGAGTAAACACCCATCCCTAGTGGATTTACCTCCATCCTATCATGTTAAGACTACTTCTGAGGGAATTCTCACCGTTATAAAAAAGTTCGTAGTAAATGGAGAAGCAAAGGAGCAAAACTAGGATTTTTATTCATGATAAAGAAAATTTTTCTTTCTTTACTACAAAAAGACCCCCTAAAAGAAAGGAACAAAAGGATGAAAGACATCAATATTGCGATCTGAGACGATTGGCGCATAAGCTCGTTAAGTCGCCTTCTCAAAAAGGCGATCTTAGGCCAAACCAACTCTTTGGCTCGGCGTTCTGCCTCCTTTCGTCTGGCGGCCCTATCCTCGAGCTGGGACAGGTTCTGGCATGCAATTTCTAACTCTACTTGACTAGCACCAATACTCTTCTTCTTCCAAGCTAAAGTATCATATCGCTGACGAAGGAGCATCTGCTGGTCTTTTGACTTCTCCAGCTCACCCTCGACAATGGCCAACACCTTTTTTAGCTGTCGAATCTGTCCCCGGAGGGTTTTGCATTATTCCTCTAAGGTTGTTTGACGGTAGACTTGAACTTCTTTAACATTAATCACCTCTTTAATATCTGCTTCAACCTCAGCAATCCTATGAGCCAGAGCTCGACGTCTCTGTATGTGCTGGGAAAGTTTGGTAGCCATTTTCTCTTGTTACATGTCTGCGAGAGATGAAAAATATTGCTCAAGGCCTTGAAGCTCTAAGATTATAGCTTCTGCTTCCGTCAGAGAAGCCTCTATCGTATCTACTTTCGCCTCATATCCCTGATACTCGTACAATACCACTAATTGGGCTCTTACTACAGATCGAGCCCATCTAAATGTTTAGTTATGCTGCAAGATGACCTCTATACCATACTTTAAAGTAGTATGAATAGTACCCATAATGAGGTTGGTATAATAAGCATTGTCAGCCATGGCCGTTGGAGTCATCAGAGATGCCGCGATGGAAGGTCCCGGAGCAGTGGTGGCAGCTATTACATGACTAGGGATTGCGACCGAGGCAGGTGGTTCCATGACCGAGACCGAGGCCATCAATGGAGCAACGACAGTACGTATTGATGGTGTCTTATTTAGCCCCTGCGTAGCTGATTCAGGAGTAATCTTGTGGACGATCGGCTCTTCAATGGGCTCCATTACTGTCTCTTCGACAATTTTTGTGACTGACTTCTAGGAAGCTACATTGACTGGCCATCGAACGGTCCCTGTGACCACCTCTTCTACAGTCACTTCGACCAACTCCTCAATAGTCTTCGTAATCAGTTTGCCAGCAGCCGGCTCACTAGTAATATTCTCGACCAACTCTCTAGCAGCTGGCTCATTAACAGTCTCTTCAATCGTCTCTGTAGTGGCGACATGGATGGACTCCTTAATGGTTTATTCGACGGGCACATCAACAGCCTCCTCGACCGTTATTTTATTGGTTACATTGACCGATTCTTCAGCGACCAACTCATCAGCAGTCTTCTCGACCTGGTCTTCCATGGTCTCCTTAGTTTCCTCTCCTATGACCATATTGGCCAACTCTTCAATAGCCTCCTTGGCCACTTTCATAATGACTTCGTCGACTAACTATTCGATTGTTATCATGACAGGCTCCTCAATGGCTATGCCGGCTAGCTCTTCGACAGCCTCCGTCGTCAACCTTTCCATGGTCTCTTCTATCAGCCTTTGAGGCTGATCTCTAGTGTCTGTTCGGGGTAATTCATCGGCCACTTGATCCTTCTCACCTCTCGGTACATCTGGGTTCTCTTTAGCCCCTTCCTCGGTATAAGGAGGAGATGCAGTAGAAGGGTCTGAAGCAATACCTTAAGTATCCTCAGTTGTTCGGCCCATCACGGATACGAATTCTTGAGTCATGCCATTGGCCACCGTAAGACCGATTCTGGGTACCACGATGGGCTCGCCCACTGTCGTCTCCATGAAAGTTTTTTGCTAATGCGAAGCCATTTGCTCCGAAAAGTCCTAAGTCTCATACTCAAAAGGAGCAGGAGGAGAGACATCTTCCGAGTTAGCGGCCTCAGTAGATGTAGTTGCCGGGTTTTCCTCTGGGACACTAGTCCCTTTGGTCCATGTAATCATAGGTATCTCAATATTCGAAGGACCCACGATAGAGACGATTCCCTCTTCCTTTCTCAAAGAACGACCTTCGGTGGGCAAAAGGGTGGTAACTCTAATCGTCAGACGCAGTGGCTCTGTCACTACCATATTTTTAACTTAAGGGAATTTTGGTCATTTTGAAAATTTTGGATTTATTTTGAATTGTTGGAGTGATGGTTGTTATTTTTGACCTTTGCTAGTTGAGACTTTGAAGACTAACCTAGATGTTGACTTTGACTATGGTGACTTGGTTAGCATGGTGGGACCCTAGTCTAACTTAAGTCGACCCAAGATAACTTGTTGGACTTAGTTGCATGAAGAGATTAAGTGTTTTAGGTGCATAGGTTTTTGACAAAGAGATTGATCCATTTAGCACTGCACTTAGCCCATAGCCCACTAGCCATCAATCCTAACCCTAGTTTTCCTACATGTGGCCGGCCCCCTAGGGATTCCACCCTATTTAATGCCTCTTTATTGTTCTTTCCTCTTTTTACATCATTTCTACATTTGGCAAGAAAGAGTTTTGTCCATTCTTCAACTCTTTATATTTTATTCATTTCTCTTCCTTTTTAACCCTAGTCTTTTTCAATAGGATCTAATCCATGGCTATTTACTGTTGGTATTGTGTAATCTCAGCTTGGGTGAGATTTGAGGCTTGGAAGTTGCAAGTGGGATCCTTCATTTTTGGGGCTTTTTCTTGAGTTTGACACTCAATAGCTAAACCCTCAAACCACTTCATTTTCTTGATTTCTTTGTATGGTTGCATAGATTTAGGAGTCCCCTATCTGTAGCTAAAATTTGGTAGGATTTGTTTTTGTTTTTGTGTCCGTATCGAACACGTATCAGTGTATGTACCTAGGTGTTCGATGAAATGACTCAATAGAATTTCTATTGATATTTTCAAAAACTAATTTCACTAATATGTTGCCCTATATGTAGGATTTTGTTTTGCTTATGACTGACTTGAAATCTGTGTGTTGTTCGTGTCCAAATCGGACACAAACTTACTATTTTGACACGGTACAGAGATTCTGGAATCCCCTGTTACTCGAGTGTCCTGTAGGACACGACAGAGCATTTTATGACACGATACTTGGTGTGTTGCTAGGACATATGACTGACACAGCACCCCCAAGTGCCAAGTCATATCGTGTCGTGTCGGACATGTTCTAACCATCACATCGAAATTCCACTGCACACACGCACGCAAAAACTCGGTCTGATACGGGCCTCATCTCCACACCGGACACGTCATGGACACCTTGTGTGGTATCGAATGTGTAGCCCTATACGTGGGCTACACGTGGGTGTGAGCACGTGGCATGTCGTATCTCGTAGCGTGTCCACGAGACCCCAAACCCACTGCACGATGCTGCCTAGTGCAGTTTGTGTTCATGTGTGTTTAAACCCTATTCGACACGTCGTATCCTATTGTGTGGACACGACCGACCCTGTGAAGCATGTCCATATGTGCACGACACACTTTAGACCTTTAATTTCATGTTTTGATTGATTTTCGAAATCGAATTGGGTTTTTCTCTTCGTTATACGGATACTGCACAGTTCTTCATATATTTCGAGTTTTAAATGGAATTAATTGATTTAATATGATTAATTAGATGTTTTTGTATATGTACACATGTCTGTGTGTATGTGTGCAATGACTGGAATTATCATTTTTTTGTTTGAGTTGTGTTTAGGGCTTGTCGAGAGGCTTGGCACTCAATGTATGATACACTGAGTCCAGTTTGTTAAATCCTATGTTTTAATATATTTATTAGGTTTAAATATTTATTTTGATGTTATTGACATATTAAAATGTTTTCAGAGTTTGATTTTGTGACTTGGATCGCATTGGTTGAATGTTGGTTTAAGTTTGGGTATCCAAGTGTGTGTGATGCTCGAATAATATACACAAATCTATATGTTTACTGAACCATTCATTACATGTTAGACCCCTTTACTGGTAACCTTACTGTTAACTGCATTTAACTGAAACCCCCTATAACTGCTTCAACTGAAATCTGAATACTACACTCTACTATACACACACATGAACCTAACCCTACACTTGACTGAACCCTTTACTTATGGCATTGCAGGACACCTTATGCCCATTCCTGAACATATATGATCACACACACACCCATATATATGTCATAACTGAACACACTATGAAGCATGTACACACACTATACGAAATATTAACTAAACACTCATTTTTCCCTTATACTATACACATACATATTCATGCGATATCTCTGTCCCTCTCTCTATATATATAGTGTATGTATATATATATTTATATATATATATATAAATATATATATATATATATATATATATATATATTCATGGATGATAATATGTAAATATATATATGATTGCCAAATGTTTATGATTGCCTATATATACTTAGTATATGTAATATGTGATTTGAGTATATATGTGTATGCCAATATGGATATGTATATAGGCATATAGCCCTATTTGAATTTCCTATGTGTATGCCATATATACCTTGGGTATATATGTATGTATATATGTAATTGTGCATGTTTGATAGCTTGTGTAGCTTTGTGATTGTGTGTGAGTGCTAGCCTAGGCTTGGTTAGGCTTAGTGAGACTTGTTGGACTAGGATTGACCTAGTTGACCTATTTTGACTAGTGTAGTTGACCAGAGTTGACCAAGAGTTGACTTTGGCCTAGATGACCTAGAAATCATATAGAATGCATTGTAATCTTCAGTATTACCATTCTGGACATGTTGTGACCTGTGTTGATCTGTTTAGGAATCATCTACTCTGTCTGGACATATATATTAATCGGATACTCAGGATACCAGGCGAGTACATTCTATGACTGTTTCACACTTGCTAGAACTTATATTCCTGTTTTAGATTACTTTACTTAATGCTGTCACGACATTATCACGGATTGGTACTATATGGATCTCTTCATGCGATGTTATCCCCCTCGGGAGCATCGGGTACTGTAGAAGCATAGAAAAGAATAATAATTCTTATGCGGCCCAGAATCAACATGAAACTCCATGCGGCTCAAAACTTGGGGAGTTTTATGCGGCTCAAAAATCCCTGAGAGCTTCATGCGGCTCAAAGAGCTTCATGCAGCTCAGATAGTGTCATGCGGCTCAGAAAAAGCCATGTGGCCTTATGCGGTTTGAAGTAGGCCCATACAACTGTCCATAATTACTCCGTGCAGCTGGCCATTAATGCTCTGACACAAAGTGACATCTCTGACATGATGGCTCTGACATAAAAAAGAGACGCGACATGCTCATAAAAAAAAGAAAGAATTTTTATGATATCGAACACAGTTCACAAAGTCCAAAGAAAGTTCTCTATGTGGATCGCCTGTGTGGCCTTCATGCGGCTCAGACATGAGGCCACCCTCATGCGGCTCGGTTATGAGGCCACCCTCATGCGGCTCATACATGGGGACAGTCCTTTATGCGGCTCACAACATAGTGGCAGTTGGGACACGTGGCAGAAGTTGACTAAGTCTTAACAATACGGATTTATTGCAACCAACAGATTATAGCAGTTCAGATTTATTTCAACCAATATAACAGTCCAAATTTATTGCGACAAACAGATAAAGATTAATCTTAACCAATCCCCAACCGCCCACTTCTCAAGGCACAGTTGCAAGGATTTGGCCACGTGGCTGTACACCCCACTCATCACAAATTCCTATAAAAAGCATGGGATTATTCTTTTGCACACACACAGGACAAGACAGAGACAGATCCGAGCAGAGAGAGAGCATTCCTTCATCGGAGCCGAGGTTGAGTTCGATCTTCCAAGGAGTAAGGCAGATAGCACTTTCCCGAGCCTCTACCATCATCTCCCAGAATCTAAATTAAACAATTGTACTTAGATTGCTTTTCCTAGGTTTTGTTCCTAGGCTCTCTTTGTACAAACGAGTTTGTAATTGTGAATTAAAGTTCAGTCCTCCCATAAAACTGTTCTGTTCTTTGATAATCAATGGCAAATACGATGGTGACTCTGCTGGGGACTAACTTCTCCACTGCTGAAAAGTTGGTGATGCAATCGAACGCAGCCAAGCTCGGCTCCACGCAACAGATGCTGGTTGTTTGCTTCGACCAGCAAGCGTTTGAAGAGATGCTCTTCGAAGGGAGCGCTAGACCGGTCCAGAAGCGAGCCGGCACGAAGAAGGCCCGCAGGGAGTGGAAGCCCAAATTCGTTGCTCCTCCCCAAGCTCTGGAAGAAGTGTTCTCTGCTGACCAAGACGGCGGAGAAGACTCACATGCGGCCCCACTTCAGGTCGCATAGGACCCTGCTGTCCCCAAGTCTGGCAGAGGAAAATACTCGATGCTGGACTTGCGGGAGCAAAGGGAAACTCTGTGCGGAAGTCGCATAAGGGCGCCAGCCGCATGAAAGCTCATGCGGCCACCAATCTCAGCCGCATCGAGAAGACTCATGCGGCCACCAATCTTAACCACATGGAGAAGGCTTATGCTGCCACAAGCTCCAGCCGTATACAGAAAGCCCATGTGGCTGCCAATCTCAGCCGCATGTAGACCGCTCATGCGACCACCTATTCTAGCCGCATGCAGCATGGTCATGCGGCCGCCAAGCCCAACCGCAGGAAGATGGCTCATGCGGCATCCAATCCTAGCCGCAGACCATCTTTCCTATGCGGCTCGGGTTCAGTCTTCGACCGCCTTTCATGCGGTCCTGACCTCAGATGCTCCCAGGAAGATGTGCCAGACTCTGTGCGGCACAACTTGGACTCTTCCTACTACGCGCCTTTGGGTGCTAGAGCGAAGAAGTCTAGGACAGCGCGAGCTCGTCGAGCTCAGTCAGTTGTCCCAACTTCGGACCATCAGGTAGCCCCGCTAACTGTTACGCGGGCCTCAAATGGAAAGTTATACAAAACTACCGGTGTCCAGCCCCCAGCGGCCAACGGACAGGGTGGTTCTCAAGAGTCTCCCAACCATGATCAGGGGCAAGTACTTTTACTAGCCCCACGTCAGGGAGCGAACATGATACCAATACGCTCGTGTGCTCGGGACTCCCGGGCCCACAAAACGAATGTAAAGGTTGCTCGAGATGCACTTGACTTGCCGATGTGATCCTTCACAAGCGCAAAGAAAGAGAAGAAACCTTGGCGTACAGAGAGTCCTTCCATGGATATCACTGCACTCAAGTCATTGTCAACTGCTGCTGCAAGAAGACAGCATTACAAGAGGACCGGCAGTCCGTCTTCCAACGACTGCAGCAGCCAGGACCGGTCCTAGAACAAAGCTCGGAAGATGAGATGCTTTATTTTGCCTCTTGTAATTCTGCCTGAAAAGTCCCTACCGGCAAAGAAGAGAAGAAAGTAAATGTCTCCAGCCCGACGATCTCAACTAGCACGGCTAAGAAACTCTTATCCAAGCGGTTGTCCACAACCACCACAGAAGGAGTTTATCAAGGCACCCGTTCGAAGATGAAATCTTCAACACTTGAAGATTCGTCATCTACATCCCTGGGGGTAGCACTCCCCGAAATATCCATAGCAATCCGGTGCTCCAAGAAGATCAGCCTGCAGAGATAATCCCCCAAACAGATACAGCAGATTTTGACGTCCTTGAAGACGTCCACAATTGCCAAGATGAGGCAATCTCCTATGCAGGGGTGGCACTTCCTCTGAGTCTGAACCAGATGAGAACATTTCCACATACCCCGATGACTTCTCTATTCGGGGGTATGATTCGGAGAGCACGTCTTCTATATTTCCTTCTACTGCTCCTCATGTGAGAACAGTATTCATGACTAAAAATAATCAATATGGTCCTAGCGATCAACAGCGCCTTGACACTCTTGAGGCTATACTTCATACCTTGGTTAAGTCAGTAGACGAGATCAAGGCCGCTCTACCGGCACTCCAAGAAAAGATGCCTGGCAAAACAAGCTTGGGTCCCGCCGTCAATGCGGACTCAAAAACAACCGCACCAATCCCGGGCGACAATCCACCCGGAATGTCGGCTCCCACTGCTGCAGAAGAGGCCAGGGAGGCGAGAAGAGAAGTCCAGGAGCTCCGGGCAATGTTTCACGCCCGAGAAAACTCTCAGGACCTTAGGATACGACAGCCGTATCCCGCTGCATGGAGAGATGTTCCCTTCCCTCCTCGATACAAACCATTCAACATCAACCCTTATGACGGGAAGACATCTGCAAGCCGATATGTGACCTTCTTTGAGGTCACAACAGATCATCTGCCGCATGACGACGCCATCCTTACACGATTGTTCGTCGGGGCATTGGAGGGAGTCGCATTCGACTGGTACCGCAACTTATCGGACAACTGCATCCATTCCTTCGCCGGCTTCAAACATATGTTCCTGGAGAGGTTCTATGAGGTGGGACAAGATATGACAATATCAACTCTCATGGATGTTGTCCAAGGAGAGAAGGAGCTGACAAGGAACTACATTGAGCGGTTTTGCCAAACCGCGATGAAGTTGCCCTCCGATAACCCGGACTCTTCCTTAATTGAAATTTGCCAAAAGAGGCTATTCCCTACAATCAGCCTCTGGATGGGCAAAAGTCAATTTAAGGACTGAAAAACTTTTATCATCAGTGCCACTAGCACAGAAGCCAAGTTGAAGAAAGCTCACCAACTGGGATTGCACATCTCGGATGGAAAGAACAAGGGCAAATGCCCTAATACCAACAACAACAATGGCGGTAACTCCTCCAACAACCGAGACAACAAGGGCAAACAGGCTATGGTGGCTGACACAGCCCAGAAGACCAAACCAAAGCAGGCAGAAAAGAAGTGGCTGCAGATGACTTACTCCTTCGAGGATAGTCATGTCAAGCCTATCTTTGACATGCTCTTACAAGGAGACAGAATTCAGCTCCCTCCGCCAATGCGTGAACCTCGACCTGTAGAGATGGAAAGCCCCAAATACTGTCACTACCATCACTATGTCCACCATACTACACAAGACTGCTTCTAATTGAAGCGGTACATCCAGAACCTCATTGACTCGAAGGCCCTGGCCATTGATTTCGAGGAGGTGACGGTCGCTGCCAACATGGTGTCAGTCCAATTCGACAGCTTCCTACCGACGAGGACCCAAGACGGTGTAGTACCCATCCCCCGGGCAAAAATAGAGGTCGCTAATCTTCCACCTCCCCGAGACTAGGCTGCTGGGCTAGTACCCCTCACCACATCACGAGGAGAGGTCATGTGGGTCCACCCAAACATAGTATCTGAAGTAACCCAGCCAGCATCACCCTCTACTGGCAAGAAGAACGGCGGAAAAGTCAAGTCCTGGCGCACAATCTCAGCCGACGTCGAAGAAGCGACAATTGTCGTTACCCGGTCTGGTGCACAAACTCAATCTATGTCGGGTAACTCGGCTGAAGAACGTCAGCCGGCCACTGCTGATACCCCAGGACCTTCTCAGCCTCCGTCGGTCGATAAGCCTAAGCCAAATGAGACCAGCTTTGACAAGCCGCTCTGGAAAGACACGCCTCAGGGGCTGGAGAAGCCCTACAATTTTGACATTTTGGCACAATTGGCCAACACACCATCCGTATTGTTATTATATGAGCTCCTGACCCTCTCCAAAGATGTTCGCGTCTCATTGAGCAAAGTACTCCAGAATGTCGACGTATATCTGGCTCAGGTCAAGCTTACAGGAGAGAACTCGTCGGCAAATCTCCATGATAGTGCTTGTATAGGTGCAATGCCCAATATTGTGTTTACTCCGCAGTATATGCTTATCAAGACCAATCTGTACGATCACCCTCTGTATTATACTGGATACATCGACGACATCAAAGTGGATCGGATGCACATTGATCCCGGTTCTTCGATAAGAATTATTCTGAAGAGCTTACTTCACCTCCTACGCATCCCTATGCATCGGCTGACTCCTACCAGCACCGCCATCAGCGATTTTAATTCAGGAAGAAGCTATCCCATTAGGAAGATTCGCCTGAAGAGCCAAATTGGCGACCTTCAGTCGGAAGTGACCTGCTATGTCATAGACGCAGATACCTCCTATAATATACTCCTGGGGCGTCCGTGGATACATGATTATATGATCGTACCCTCCACATTGCACCAGTGCTTCAAGTACGTCGACAAGCATGACTTCGTAAAGACAGAATTTGTCGACATCGATCGTTTCAAAGAGGTCGAATCCTATTATTCGAATTCTTGCTTGTACGAGAAATCGAAGAGGCGTCTAATCAAGGAGGATGTTCAGATGGAGGCTATTGCAGGGCCTGAGGAACCCTTGAAAATCTATCTCCAAGCCCGCAAACCAGTCATGACTGCACCTCTTACAGCCACTCTGCGTAGAGAAGCAACTAGTCTCCCGGTGCTCACTGCACAAAAAAAACAGATGACAATCCGACTGCCAAGGTCTGGCCAAGGGCCGAGACCCACTACGGAGCCACTGACAATCAGGCTGCCTAGAGACGGTCAACAAAAAATAGAAGAATCCAATCCTTCTTTAAGCCAATGACGATTCGTCTTCCCAGGACAAGTCGACAGCCGAGCGCTAAGCCGGGGACTACTAGTAAGCCAAAAACTCCCTGTCCAGCACCAAGCACTAAGCCGGGGGTCGCTAGTGCGCCAACGACTCCACGTTCAGCACCACCAGTGGAGCCTCTGATGATCAAGCTGCCCAGGTCATCCTCACAGTCTTTATTAATACAAGGGGTGGCCGAAGAGGAGTTAGAGCTAGCTAAGTATGTGGCTGCTCACACTGATGTTCCTTCTGCTGACGATGTAATTCCACCTGAAAAGATACCTTACTTCATCAATAAAGGGCTATCTTTGAACTACCTCGAGCTTAACAATCTTTGTATAATGTATGCTATGGAACACGGTATAGGCACCAACCTACACACACAAGTGAAAAATGTCTATACCGTGAACCAACTTACTCCCGTGGAAGGTGCTTGCTTCATAATCGAGGGACAGGATCATCCAATCATCTTCGGCCGAAAGAATGATCCGCAGCCCTTCAGAATAGAAGAAGTTGATCTCGAACCCGACACTGGAGACTGCCCCTTTATTTGTATAGCTCCCGATCCAAGTACCGCATACAAAAATAGGGGTATGATATGGAGGCTATGCCAGGCTTGAACTACGGCACTGGCCGACGATTACCTTTACAGTTGCCAATCCCAGATAGAAAACCATAGGATTACTACAACAAGACCAGACGTGGTCTAGGCTATGTTACACCTGCAACAACTTCTGAAAGCTCAGATGAGGAATGTGACTGGCATTCACATTCAACCAATTCACCCACTTCTGATTCGGATGTCAGCATCAGAGACGTATTCAGGTAAGCTTTGTCTGTCAATATGGCATTTCCTGATGCCTATAAAGAAGAAGATGTACCCGAGCTTCTCGAGTTAGAGCTTTGGGTTCAACAACTAGATGCACAATGGGAGAAGCGCTTCGAACTGTGAGACCCTCCCACTGAAGACGAGGTCATGCAAGTTAACCTCGATGATGAATCCTCTCCAAAGCCAATCTTCGTCAGTAAAAGCCTGACAGACGAAGAGCGGGAGTTGCTTTTACAACTCGTCAGAAAGTATATTGATGTGTTCGCCTGGAGCTATGAATACATGCCAGGGCTAAACCCCGAGGTTGCTCTCTATAAACTCAACATTCATCTGGACGCAAAGTCGGTCAAGCAACAGCAACGACGGTTCCGCCCAGACATCATGAATTCTATCAAAGCTGAGGTCCACAAATTGATAGCCAGTGGCTTCATCCGTGAGGAACAACATCCAGACTAGGTCGCCAACATAGTACCGGTCCTCAAGAAGAATGGAAAGATCCGAATTTGCATCGACTTTCAAAATCTGAACGAAGCATGTCCTAAGGATGAGTTTCCTTTTCCTATTAAAGATATAATGATCGACAATACATGTGGCTTTGAACGCATGTCGTTCATGGATGGCTTCACAGGATACAACCAAATCAAGATGTTTCCTCACGACAAAAAGCATACATCATCCCGAACGCCAATTGGTGTGTATTGCTACACAGTCATGCCCTTTGGTTTAAAGAATGCCGGTGCCATATACCAACGAGCTATGAGCGTCATCTTCAGAGATCACCTGCATAAGATAGTGGAGTGTTACGTCGACAACATCGCTGTCAAAAGTCGTTCTAAGAAAGATTATTTACACGATCTGGGGACAGTATTTGACCTGATGCGAGCACACAACTTGAAGATGAATCCCACCAAATCCTTCTTGGTTGTATCTAGCGAAAAATTCTTGGGTTTTATCATTACCACCCAGGAAATCCATACAGACCCTGAGAAGACGAAGGTAATCATGGAGATGGGTCCCCCGAAAAATTTTCGAGAACTCAGAGGCCTTCAAGAGAGGCTAGCCTACATCAGGAGGTTTATCTCTAACCTCTCCGGGCGATGTCAACCATTCACACACCTTATGAAGAAGGGCGTCTCCTTCGTATGGGATGAAGAGTGCCAACGTGCCTTCGATAACATCAACAAATATTTGTCGAACCCTCCAGTCCTGGTGGCACCGGTTGTTGGAAAGCCGTTCTTGCTTTATGTGCGAGCGATGGAACATTCCTTCGGTACTCTACTAGCACAAAACAATAATGCAGGGCATGAATAGGCTATCTATTACCTCAGTCGAATGATGATAGGACCTGAGCATAGATACACTGTCGTAGAGAAGGAATGTCTTGCTTTGGTATTCGCTATTCAGAAGATGCGACACTATATTACAGGATAAACCACCCACGTTATGTCACAAGTCAACCCTCTCAGGGTCCTCATGACCAAACAAGGTGCACTCAGCTCTCGCCTTGCTACCTAGGCGATATTATTGTCTTCCTACGACATGATCTCCGTCCCACAGAAGGCTGTTAAAGGTCAAGCTTTGGCAGACTTTTTAGCGGCCCATCCAGGTTCGGAGTCAACCAAAATACATGAAGAGATCCCAGAAGAGGTCGCCAATTCAAATATGGCTTCCCATGCTACCGCCTGGCGAATGTTCTTCGACGGTGCTTCAAGGACCGGGCCTAAGGGCAATATCGTCATTGGGGTCGGAGTGGTACTGATTTCTTCCTCAGACTTGGTGATCAACCGGGCATATTCCCTTATAGAACCCTGATCAAACAATGTGGCCGAGTACAACGCCTTGGTCATCGACCTCCGACTTGCAAAGGAACTGGGGATAGACTACTTGGAAGCATATGGCGATTCACAGTTAATCGTCAATCATATCCGGGGTTCTTACGAAGTTCGTCATGAAGACATGATCCCCTATTATCAAATAACAATCGCTATCATTATGTTCCTTAAAGGATTCTTCATAGGATATGTTCCCAGACTCCGGAATATTGAAGCCGACGCCTTAGCAAGGCTGGCTGCTTCTCTGGCGGTTCCAAATCATACTCACCACTTGGTGGACGTAATAGGCCATGAATTGGTCTGTCCTAAGAACAATGTCCAATTTTTGAGAGTTATTCTGCCCTGACGATTGACGAGTCATAGGACTGGAGACTCCCATTTATCGACTTTGCAGTCTATGGCATCTTACTGAAAAACCCGAAAGAAGCAACCTCTATTAGAAGATGCTCTCTCAGATTCTTCTACGATACAGAGACAAAAATATTGTATCGGCAATCGTACGATAGACTACTGCTTCGATGTTTGTCCAATACAGAAGCCAAAGAAGCGGTACGTGAAGCTCACGACGGCATTTGTGGGGCCCATCAACCTGGCCCGAAGCTGCAAGAATGCCTTCGCCGGATGGGTTATTACTGGCCCACGATGGTAGCAGATGCGATAGACTATGCAAGAAAGTGTAAAGCTTGTCAGGTCCACACAGATTTCATGCACCAACCATCCGAGTTCCTACATCCGACGGTGGCATCCTGGCCATTTGAGGTGTATGGAATGGATATCATTGGTCCAATCACCCCACCTTCATCCAGAGGATACCGTTTCATACTGGCAACTACGGATTACTTCTCCAAGTGGGCGAAAGTTGTTTCGCTTACAGAAGTAAAAACATCAAACGTGATCAGCTTCCTCAAGCATCACGTCATCTATCTCTTTGGATTGCCCCGAAGGATCATCCACGACAATGGTCCACAGTTTGCAAGCCACGCCTTCTATCGGTTTTGTGACAAACATCGAATTCAGAATGTTGCATTGACATCCTACAACCCGGCGGCTAATGGTTAGGCGGAAGCATTCAACAAAACTATAATCAAGCTTCTGAAGAAGTTCGTGTCCTCAAACAAATGCGACTGAAATAAAAAGCTTGGCGAATACTTATGGGCGTACCGTACTACAGTTCGGACGGCCACTGGGAACACACTATTCTCTTTCGTGTACGAAAGTGAGGCAGTTCTCCCACTGGAGACTCAAATCCCCTCGCTCTGCGTCGCCCTTACTTTCCGATTGACGACGGATGATAATTACCGTCGCCGGCTGCAAGAGTTGAAGGCCTTAGATGAGAAGGGCCTATTAGCGCAACAACGAATAGAGCTTTATCAAGCACGCATCTTTGGAGCCATCAACAAGAAGGTGAAACGCAGAACATTCCAAGTGGGTGATCTCGTCTTGGCAGTTCGGAGACCGATGGTTATGACTCACAAAACCGTCGGTAAGTTCCAGCCAAAGTGGGAAGGCCCATTTATCATCGAGGCAGTATTCTCTAATGGTGCATACCGTCTTACAAAGTAAAACGGAGACTTGCTTATGATGCCTATCAACAGCAAGTTCCTGAAGAAATACTATGTCTAAACGACATCCGCCGAATCAACCAGATTGTTGAGTTATGTACCCTTAAGTACCGCTGAACTTGCACTCTGGTCACTCCAAATGAATCTATATCGCGTCTTCTGGGTAGTAAGTCATTATAATCATCTCTGAACTTCCTTCATAAAAGAGTATCTTTCTCATAATCTATTACCCGCACTTTCAGTGCATAAAAAAGGGTAACAGATTCCTAAAATTCCCTAAATAACTACGTCGATGTCACCTCTGAGTTGTTTCTCTTCCATCACAAACAAATCACCCCTTACGTAGAAGTTCCACGTCCATATTACCTCTGAGTAGGAAGATTCCATTGCAAAGCCTCCATATTTACCACGTCCTCATTACCTCTGAGTAGGAAGACTCCATTGCAAAGCCCATATATTTACCACGTCCTCATTACCTCTGAGTAAGTATGTCAATTTTCTCTCGACTTATTATCCGTAACCAAAACCAGGGTACGCCAAGGATAATAGGCCCACAAATGTCCACAGTTGACCATAAATGTCAACAGTTGACGACAAATGTCCGCAGTTAACCACAAATGTTGTACTAGGTTCTCTAGTACATGCGCCTCTTTTCTCGCAATCTCATGCCTCTGGAACCCAGTTGTTCCATGGCATTCTTTCGTCCGATACCGAGAACTTCCATATCCACCTTACCGCGGAGTTGTTCTAGGTATCCCTATCAAACTTATTATCCATACCTAAAACCAACGTATACTAAGGGTAATAGGTCCACAGAAAGTCTCCCAGTAGGACAAACACATAATACCAAAGATACAGTACAAGCACAACAGATAAAAGATGATGCAAACAAAGTCATTTATTTAAATCAAAAGTACTACATTTTCTGGGACCACGTCCCTGTCAAAAAGATGAAGAAACATAAAGAAAGAAAGAAAAAAGCCGATCATAGTTCGATGACACATAATTCTCGGAGCCGGTCCTTCAGCTTGGACGTCGACCGCTCAATTCTTCGGGTGGCTCGACGCTCAGCCTCTTGCGTCAGCTTCTCTGTATCCTCCAGATGTATATGTGCCTGCCAACCGCCTTCAAGTTTCTTCAGGGCAATCTCTAAGGCATCTGAGGTTCGGGTGACCTTGTCGGTCTCCTGAATAATTATCTCATTGTCTTCGCGCGAGGCCTGCAGCTCAGACTCCAAAGAAACCAATTTTCTTTGAAGCTGGAGGATTTGCTCCTTGGTATCGGCTATCCCACGAGAGGCAGCCTCTTTCCGAGCAATACAGTCCTCTCCGATGCGGCTTAGTTAATCGTACTTCAGCGATAAACCTCGGAGGTCCTTCATCAGAGCAGGCTTGGACGTCTTCTGTACCATCCTTATCTTTTCCATGGCAGTTAAAAGGAAGGCATGCTCCTGATCTATTGCTGAAGAAATATCGACTTGTTGCAGTCCTTGATACCGAGCCACCAGCTGATCAGCTTCTAGTAACTTGGGCTCCAAAAGCTCGACCATCCCTGCCCCACCGAAGAGGGTTCTGAAGAGTTCAATCTGGCCACGGGCACATTGACGGGCCATTGTAAAAGATGTTCCCCTCTCTACGGTAGCCTCAACCCCTCGCTTCAGGTGGCGGTAGAAACTGTCAACCACGTCCTTTGACGATTCATCCAGAACTTCCGAAGAAGACGGCGTCAAAGGAAGAATAGTTGGCAGAGTTGAAGAAGATGCACCAGAACTTGACGCCCCTGCCACTAGGAAAACAAGTTCCGAGCGATAGGACGCTTGAATATCGGCCATCTCCTTCTCCGCAGCCCGAAGAATTCGGAGACTTGGCATGGCGGAAAGGTCGACCTACGGAGCCACATGAACCAAGGATGGTGCAGGGACCATTTCTCCCCGTCCTGGCCATTCCACTGCCTATTCTCCTAAATTCTAACCGGCAGGAGGCCTCTCGATATGAGTTAAAGGAGGAGGAGGCATACTTTCTTCCACTAGATCTCCTCTGGTGACTTCTTCCGCTATGATGTCCGTCGTTGGCAGCGAAGGAGCAGGACCTGCATGTCCGGAGCAACCATCGATCAGCTTAACCCGAAGGATGTGAAGATAGAGCAAATGAACGTCCTCACTAGTCAAGACTTGACTTAGCTTACCAGGGGAAGATTGCTGAAGTTGAAGCTCGCTCACAGCCAATGTATCCTCCTCACCAGCAACATCTAAGCCGAATGCAGCTGGTTCCTCTGCCCCAACCGCCCCGGAAGTAGACGCAATTGGGTCAGCATCACCCGGCTGGAATTCAGCAACCTCGGGGATTGGCTCAGTAGAGCCCACATCGCCCTGGGTTGAGATGTCAGCAACGGAAGGAACCTCAGCTGTCGTCGGGAGAACCCTGGCGGAAATAAGCTCATCACTTATATCACTAATTAAAGTGGCTACAGCCGGGTCGACTTCAGAGACAGTAGCCAGCTCTCGAGAGTCCACTTCTCCTAATGCCTACAAAGAAAAGGAGAATGATCAGATCATAGTGCAGAAAAGAAAAGCTAAAAAAGATGGTTGTAATTCGATTCACCTCCGAAACGGCATCAACATCCTTGCTTCTCTCCCTAATGATTGGCCCACGAGGTTTGACCATAGCCCATTTTCAAGAGTAAGTTATGCCGCCAACAACGGACCCACGCCTGCTTCTCTTTCGTGAAGGACTAGGCACAACAGGGGGCTGATCTGCCACCACATCATCGGCAGGAGGAAGAGACAAGTCATCAGCGTCATCCTCCTCGTCCACGTTGATAGACTCCGAGTCTGACACATCGACCGTGTTTCCCTTCTTTTTCCTAGTCTTGTACCCTTTCGGCTTCTCATCCAAGCCAGTACCAACAATAAAACTGGTACTTGGGTCAAAATCATGAGGGGGCTTGTTCACCATAACATGGTACAGAGCCGCCAAGTAAAAAATTTGCCCTGACTCCCTAACATCAGGTACAGAGAAGCTGGTACGGGTGTGAATCGAGTTATAGTAGTGTCAAGCCCGTATGTCGTGGAGAACATTTCTTTCAAAACCCAGGCAGGATCTGGGATTATCCAAAAACATCTGACTGTACCAAAACTGTCGGGAGAACCGACTGGACAAGTAAGGCTCCAAGAAGACGGAGTTACGGTTGTGATATACCAAGTGTGCAGGACGGATGTTCTACAACCAGAGGAGCATCTTATCCGATAAGAGGTGAGGAGGCCCAGTACCATCAAGATGTATGCCGTTTACTTCTTCATTAGTAAAAGAAGGAACAGACACGAAAAAGGTGTATCTGTCAACTCTCGCCAGCGCCATCCGACAGACGCGCATGCTATTGCACTCCCAGGGCATACGGCGATACTGGAAGATGAAAGCATCATCGACAGTTACATCATCTTCTGGGCCAGGCCTCATCAAAGACTGGCAATGCATTAACAGCCACCCCATCAGATAATGATAAGGTAGCTCAATTCGTTCAAAGTCCTTCACCGTATCACGGGCAATGACCTTGGACGAGAAAGTATGGAGGCCACGATGTATGCTGCATACCATGGCAGGGAGAAGAGCTAGTCTGGCCCCAAAGACCAGCTTCACAGCGGGGAGCATAAAGTTACGACTGATCCTCTCAATAGAACCAGCCCCTCCTGAAACTACACAGTTTCGCAACCATATCATCAGAAATCTTGCCAGGAGAGCCTTTTCAGACATCTGCTGGGTATCCTGACAAAAATAATTAAAGGAGTCAGTTTGACTCCCAAATCTGTCGCCCGTGGTTTTTACCCTCTTGGCGGTCGACACATCGTTCTGTACTTCCTTCCGGGTTCGAGGACTTCAGGGAGAGACCCGGCCTAAGGCGCCTAGCTTAAAAAGGTAACTAAGCCAGGTTTTGGTATGAGGAAGGTTCCCTTCTGAGCTAGCGTCCTTCTTCTTGAACGTCTGTTGGCATGTACTATGGTGACATAGTAGTTCCCGGTAGACAGCAACAAAGCCCAGGAACCGCTGCTCCAACTCCTCGAACTCTTCATTCGTTGGGGTGTACGCTTCGAAGACTTCATTTCCCCAGGACAGCCTGGAGACTTCATGCATCTCGTGGAGAGCGAGCCCCATCTCCCCTCCAGGGGTAAAGAAGGTCCCCGTTCGGCGGTTGTACTTTTCAAGAAGAGTCATAAAGAGCTTCTTGTTTATGGGCAGACCATAACAAGTGCCCCGAATGGCATGATAGAGACCAATCTCGCACAGGAGATTCTCGTACGTCCGTAAAATCCACGTAGTCAAGTTGGTCCACGAAAGGATGGGGTTAATCTAATTCAGCAGCGCCAACCGACCAATGGGGTAGGACCACTTCTGAGCAAGCTGGTTCATAAAGGTGTCAGCTTAAGAGAACCGAAAGTTGGGATCCTGCATATTTAAGAAGCTACCCGGGGCCAACCCCATCACGTAGCAGCTGATCGGTGTCTTACTCGCAACCACCGACCCCAAGTTTCTATTACAGTGAATATCATGTTGGCCCATTGGTCATGGTCAAACCTAATTTTAATAATTGATCAAACTCTATCTCGATATAAATATAAGTCAACTCAGATGTTTACCTACGATGTTTTGGATACTGCTCAACAATGGTTATCAACAATGTTCAAGACTGAAGCCGTTTGCCACTCAGAATGTACTTCCTGCTAAGCAATATAATTTTTCATTTTATTGAGTCTAGGAATACATTGTACACCGAATCGTACTGGCAAATAGGCTATCCGAAAATGTTTTTCAAAACCATCCTATTCTTTTACAAATGACCTACGTTTTTGAAAAATATTCTTTTTACAAAAAGCTTCTGAAGGATTTTTCAAAAAGCCAAAATTTATTTTCTTCAAAAATGAACTGGCAGAGCCCCAGGAGAACTCGGGCCGAGTTCGGCCAGAGTTCGGCCATTTGGAACGTTAGTGAACGTTGGATTTTTGAACTTGGTCATCCTTCAGTTACGGTTTGTTACAAAGAGTTCTGTCTGAATTCTGCCCGAATTCTGTCAGAGTTCTGTCTTTGGAAAAACTATAAATAGAGAAGTATTTCGATCATTTCAAAACATCAATTCACTTTTAATCTCTTCTCTTCCTAAGATTACATTCTTCCAAAGAGTTCTAAAAGCTTTTATTTTCAAAACCCAAGCCAGTTACAATCCTCTAGTCGATTTGCCAGTACGGTACGGTCTAGAAGTTTCAGAGCGATTGTAATCAGAGGCTTGATAGAAGATACAACTCTTCACAATTGAAGTTGGTCGAGTTCTTCGTATCAAAGCTCGCGTCTGTAGAAGTTGCAAGGACTTTGTATGAAAACTTATGGGATTTTCCAATAGTGGATTCAACTGGAAGCTAGAGTTCTTTCGACTGGAGTAGTCCTCACAAGAGGGAAACCAGTATAAATCTCGGTGTTTGCATTTTCCTTCTGATCACTTTTAATTTTTGTTATTTTCTTTTGTGATTATTATTATATCTGTGATCTAACTGCTAACAAGTTTTTAATTAGCAATGTTCCGCTGCCTACTCTATTCACCCCCTCTAGAGTATTCTGCTTTACGATTTCGTTCCTACAATTGGTATCAGAGCGGGTTATATAGGTAAAGCAAGGTAAAATTGCAGTTATATTCAATTTTTATATAGATCACAGTAATACACATGGCAACTGTGAAATTCACAAGTGAAGGACAAGCCACAAATAGACCTCCACTGTTTGACGGCACAAACTACACTTATTGGAAAACACGTATGAGTTTCTTTCTGAAATCTCTTGATTTTGACTTATGGTCTGTGGTTATTGATGGCAATAAAAAGCCACCTCATCTTAATATTGATGGTGTTTTAACTGAAAAATCCCATGACAAATATATAGAGGAAGAAAAGAAAAAGGCCAGTCTTGACGCATGTGCTATTAACACTTTATTTTGTGCTTTAGTCAGAAATGAATTCAATAGGGTATCTACTTGCACAACATCAAATGAAGTGTGAAAACTTCTCGAAGTGACCCACGAAGTAATAACACAAGTCAAGGAGTCAAAGATCAGCAGACTTACTCAGGAGTATGAGGCATTCAAAATGAAGCCAAGTGAATCAGTCACTCAGATGTTACAAGATTCTTGGATATTATAAATCCCCTGTCCTCACTAGGCAAGGATTACAGTAACCACGAGAAGATTCGTAAACTTCTACGAGCCCATACAAAGAACTGGATTCCAAAGGCCACAGTAATCATTGAAGGGAACGACCTCTCAACAATGTCTCTAGAAACACTCATGGATAAGCTACTCACTCACGAGTTAGAACATCAAGACTTTAAAGATGCTACACCAAAAGAAAAGTCAGAGAAGACGATCGCTCTCAAGGCCCAACATAGAAGAACCATCGAAGATGATTCCGACGACAGCGACTCCGACTCTGAAGATCAAGCCCTTCTGATATTCAAGAAGTTCATGAGATTCCACAGAAGAACAAAGGACAGCAAAGACAACAACAACAACGAAGAAGATCCTATTTGCTACGGATGCAAGAAGAAAGGACACATGAAGAATAATTGTCCCTCAGCATCATCATCAAGAAAAACAGCAACCACCGACCCCAAGTTTCTGTTATAGTGAATATCATGTTGTCCCATTGGTCATGGTCAAACCTGATTTTAATAATTGATCAAACTCTATCTCGATATAAATACAAGTCAACTCAGATGTTTACCTACGACGTTTTGGATACTGCTCAACAATGGTTATCAACAATGTTCAAGATTGAAGCCGTTTGCCACTCAGAATCTACTTCCTGCTAAGCAATGTAATTTTTCATTTTATTGAGTCTAGAAATACATTGTACACCGAGTCGTACTGGCAAATAGGCTATCCAAAAATAATTTTCAAAACCATCCTATTCTTTTACAAATGACCTACGTTTTTGAAAAACATTCTTTTTACAAAAAGCTTCTGAGGGATTTTTCAAAAAGCCAAAATTTATTTTTTTCAAAAATGAACTGGCAGAGCCCTAGGAGAACTCGGGCCGAGTTCGGCCAGAGTTCGGCCATTTGGAACGTTAGTGAACGTTGGGTTTTTGAACTTGGTCATCCTTCAGTTGCGGTTTGTTACAAAGAGTTCTGTCCGAATTCTGCCCGAATTCTGTCAGAGTTCTGTCTTTGGAAAAACTATAAATAGAGAAGTATTTCGATCATTTCAAACATCAATTCACTTTCAATCTCTTCTCTTCCTAAGCTTACATTCTTCCAAAGAGTTCTAAAAACTTTTATTTTCAAAACCCAAGCCAGTTACAATCCTCTAGGCGATTTGCCAGTACGGTACGGTCTAGAAGTTTTAGAGCGATTGTAATCAGAGGCTTGATTGAAGATACAACTCTTCACAATTGAAGTTGGTCGAGTTCTTCGTATCAAAGCTCGTGTCTGTAGAAGTTGCAAGGACTTCGTATGAAAACTTACGGGATTTTCCAATAGTGGATTCAACTGGAAGCTAGAGTTCTTTCGACTGGACTAGTCCTCACAAGAGGAAAACCAATATAAATCTCGGTGTTTACATTTTCCTTCTAATCACTTTTAATTTCTGTCATTTTCCTTTGTGATTATTATTATATCTGTGATCTAACTGCTAACAAGTTTTTAATTAGCAATGTTCCGCTGCCTACTCTATTCATCCCCCTCTAGAGTATTCTGCTTTACGATTTCGTTCCTACAATTGGTATCAGAGCGGGTTATACAGGTAAATCAAGGTAAAATTACAGTTATATTCAATTTTTATATAGATCACAGTATTACACATGGCAACTGTGAAATTCACAAGTGAAGGACAAGCCACAAACAGACCTCCACTGTTTGACGGCACAAACTACACTTATTGGAAAACACGTATGAGTTTCTTTCTGAAATCTCTTGATTTTGACTTATGGTCTGTGGTTATTGATGGCTATAAAAATCCACCTCGTATAAATATTGATGGTGTTTTAACTGAAAAATCCCATGACAAATATACAGAGAAAGAAAAGAAAAAGGCCAGTCTAGACGCACGTGCTATTAACGCTTTATTTTGTGCTTTAGACAGAAATGGATTCAATAGGGTATCTACTAGCACAACATCAAATAAAGTGTGAAAACTTCTCGAAGTGACCCACGCAGTAACAACACAAGTCAAGGAGTCAAAGATCAGCATACTTACTCAGGAGTATGAGGCATTCAAAATGAAGCCAAGTGAATCAGTCACTCAGATGTTTACAAGATTCTTGGATATTGTAAATCCTCTGTCCTCACTAGGCAAGGATTACAGTAACCACAAGAAGATTCGTAAACTTCTACGAGCCCTTACAAAGAACTGAATTCCAAAGGCCACAGTAATCATTGAAGGGAACGACCTCTCAACAATGTCTCTAGAAACACTCATGGATAAGTTACTCACTCACAAGTTAGAACATCAAGACTTTAAAGATGCTACACCAAAAGAAAAGTCAGAAAAGACGATCGCTCTCAAGGCTCAACATAGAAGGACCATCAAAGATGATTCCGACGACAGTGACTCTGACTCTGAAGATCAAGCTCTTCTGATAAGAAAGTTCAAAAAGTTCATGAGATTCAACAGAAAAACAAAGGACAACAAGACAACAACAACAACGAGGAAGATCCTATTTGCTACGGATGCAAGAAGAAAGGACACATGAAGAAAGATTGTCCCTCAGTATCATCATCAAAGAAAAACAGCAACCACCGACCCCAAGTTTCTGATATAGTGAATATCATGTTGGCCCATTGGTCATGGTCAAACCTGATTTTAATAATTGATCAAACTCTATCTCGATATAAATACAAGTCAACTCAGATGTTTACCTACGACGGTTTGGATACTGCTCAACAATGGTTATCAACAATGTTCAAGACTGAAGCCGTTTGCCACTTAGAATGTACTTCCTGTTAAGCAATATAATTTTTCATTTTGTTGAGTCTAGGAATACATTGTACACCGAGTCGTACTGGCAAATAGGCTATCCGAAAATGTTTTTCAAAACCATCCTATTCTTTTACAAATGACCTACGTTTTTGAAAAACATTCTTTTTACAAAAAGCTTCTGAGGGATTTTTCAAAAAGCCAAAAAAAATTTTCTTCAAAATGAACTAGCAGAGCGCCAGGAGAACTCGGGCCGAGTTCGGCCAGAGTTTGGCCATTTGGAACGTTAGTGAACGTTGGGTTTTTGAACTTGGTCATCCTTCAGTTGCGGTTTGTTACAAAGAGTTCTGTCCGAATTATGTCCGAATTCTGTCAGAGTTCTATCTTTGGAAAAACTATAAATAGAGAAGTATTTCGATCATTTCAAAACATCAATTCACTTTCAATCTCTTCTCTTCCTAAGCTTACATTCTTCCAAAGAGTTCTAAAAGCTTTTATTTTCAAAACCTAAGCCAGTTGCAATCTCTAGTCGATTTGCCAGTACGGTACGGTCTAGAAGTTTCAGAGCGATTGTAATCAGAGGCTTGATAGAAGATACAACTCTTCACAATTGAAGTTGGTCGAGTTCTTCGTATCAAAGCTCGCGTCTGTAGAAGTTGCAAGGACTTCGTATGAAAACTTACGGGATTTTCCAATAGTGGATTCAACTGGAAGCTAGAGTTCTTTTGACTGGACTAGTCCTCACAAGAGGAAAACCAATATAAATCTCGGTGTTTGCATTTTCCTTCTAATCACTTTTAATTTCTGTCATTTTCTTTTGTGATTATTATAATATCTGTGATCCAACTGCTAACAAGTTTTTAATTAGCAATGTTCCGCTGCCTACTCTATTCACCCCCTCTAGAGTATTCTGCTTTACGATTTTGTTCCTACAATTGGTATCAGAGTGGGTTAAACAGGTAAAGCAAGGTAAAATTGCAGTTATATTCAATTTTTATATAGATCACAGTATTACACATGGCAACTGTGAAATTCACAAGTGAAGGCCAAGCCACAAACAGACCTCCACTGTTTGACGGCACAAACTACACTTATTGGAAAACACGTATGAGTTTCTTTCTGAAATCTTTTGATTTTGACTTATGGTCTGTGGTTATTGATGGCTATAAAAAGCCACCTCGTATTAATATTGATGGTGTTTTAACTGAAAAATCCCATGACAAATATACAGAGGAAGAAAAGAAAAAGGCCAGTCTAGACGCACGTGCTATTAACGCTTTATTTTGTGCTTTAGACAGAAATGAATTCAATAGGGTATCTACTTGCACAACATCAAATGAAGTGTGAAAACTTCTCGAGGTGACCCACGAAGTAACAACACAAGTCAAGGAGTCAAAGATCAGCATACTTACTCATGAGTATGAGGCATTCAAAATGAAGCCAAGTGAATCAGTCACTCAGATGTTTATAAGATTCTTGGATATTATAAATCCTCTGTCCTCACTAGGCAAGGATTACAGTAACCACGAGAAGATTCGTAAACTTCTACGAGCCCTTACAAAGAACTGGATTCCAAAGGCCACAGTAATCATTGAAGGGAACGACCTCTCGACAATGTCTCTAGAAACACTCATGGATAAGTTACTCACTCACGAGTTAGAACATCAAGACTTTAAAGATGCTACACCAAAAGAAAAGTCAGAAAAGACGATCGCTCTCAAGGCTCAACATAGAAGGACAATCAAAGATGATTCCGACGACAGCGACTCCGACTCTGAAGATCAAGCTCTTCTGATAAGAAAGTTCAAAAAGTTCATGAGATTCAACAGAAGAACGAAGGACAGCAAAGACAACAACAACAACGAGGAAGATCCTATTTGCTACGGATGCAAGAAGAAAGGACACATGAAGAAAGATTGTCCCTCAGCATCATCATCAGAGAAAAACAGCAACCACCGACCCCAAGTTTCTGATATAGTGAATATCATATTGGCCCATTGGTCATGGTCAAACCTGATTTTAATAATTGATCAAACTCTATCTCGATATAAATACAAGTCAACTCAGATGTTTACCTACGACGGTTTGGATACTGCTCAACAATGGTTATCAACAATGTTCAAGACTGAAGTCGTTTGCCACTTAGAATGTACTTCCTGTTAAGCAATATAATTTTTTATTTTATTGAGTTTAGGAATACATTGTACACCGAGTCGTACAGGCAAATAGGCTATCCGAAAATGTTTTTCAAAACCATCCTATTCTTTTACAAATGACCTACGTTTTTGAAAAACATTCTTTTTACAAAAAGCTTCTGTGGGATTTTTCAAAAAGCCAAAATTTATTTTCTTCAAAAATGAACTGGCAGAGCCCCAGGAGAACTCGGGCCGAGTTCGGCCATTTGGAACGTTAGTGAACGTTGGGTTTTTGAACTTGGTCATCCTTCAGTTGCGGTTTGTTACAAAGAGTTCAGTCCGAATTATGTCCAAATTTTGTCAGAGTTTTATCTTTGGAAAAACTATAAATAGAGAAGTATTTCGATCATTTCAAAACATCGATTCACTTTCAATCTCTTCTCTTCCTAAGCTTACATTCTTCCAAAGAGTTCTAAAAGCTTTTATTTTCAAAACCCAAGCCAGTTGCAATCCTCTAGTCGATTTGCCAGTACGGTACGGTCTAGAAGTTTCAGAGCGATTGTAATCAGAGGCTTGATAGAAGATACAACTCTTCACAATTGAAGTTGGTCGAGTTCTTCGTATCAAAGCTCGCGTCTGTAGAAGTTGCAAGGACTTCGTATGAAAACTTACGGGATTTTTCGATAGTGGATTAAACTGGAAGCTAGAGTTCTTTCGACTGGACTAGTCCCCACAAGAGGAAAACCAGTGTAAATCTCGGTGTTTGCATTTTCCTTCTGATCACTTTTAATTTTTGTCATTTTCTTTTGTGATTATTAATATATCTGTGATCTAACTGCTAACAAGTTTTTAATTAGCAATGTTCCGCTGCCTACTCTATTCACCCCCCTCTAGAGTATTCTGCTTTACGATTTCGTTCCTACAATTGGTATCAGAGCGGGTTATACAGGTAAAGTAAGGTAAAATTGCAGTTATATTCAATTTTTATATAGATCACAGTATTACACATGGCAACTGTGAAATTCACAAGTGAAGGACAAGCCACAAACAGACCTCCACTGTTTGACGGCACAAACTACACCTATTGGAAAACACGTATGAGTTTCTTTCTGAAATCTTTTGATTTTGACTTATGGTCTGTGGTTATTGATGGCTATAAAAAGCCACCTCGTATTAATATTGATGGTGTTTTAACTGAAAAATCCCATGACAAATATACAGAGGAAGAAAAGAAAAAGGCCAGTCTAGACGCACGTGCTATTAACGCTTTATTTTGTGCTTTAGACAGAAATGAATTCAATAGGGTATCTACTTGCACAACATCAAATGAAGTGTGAAAACTTCTCGAAGTGACCCACGAAGTAACAACACAAGTCAAGGAGTCAAAGATCAGCAGACTTACTCAGGAGTATGAGGCATTCAAAATGAAGCCAAGTGAATCAGTCACTCAAGTATTTACAAGATTCTTGGATAGTGTAAATCCTCTGTCCTCACTAGGCAAGGATTACAGTAACCACGAGAAGATTCGTAAACTTCTACGAGCCCTTACAAAGAACTGGATTCCAAAGGCCACAGTAATCATTGAAGGGAACGACCTCTCAACAATGTTTCTAGAAACACTCATGGATAAGCTACTCACTCACGAGTTAGAACATCAAAACTTTAAAGATGCTACACCAAAAGAAAAGTCAGAGAAGACGATCGCTCTCAAGGCTCAATATAGAAGGACCATCAAAGATGATTCCGACGACAGCGACTCCGACTCTGAAGATCAAGCTCTTCTGATAAGAAAGTTCAAGAAGTTCATGAGATTCAACAGAAGAACAAAGGACAGCAAAGACAACAACAACAACAACGAGAAAGATCCTATTTGCTATGGATACAAGAAGAAAGGACACATGAAGAAAGATTTTCCTTCAGCATCATCATCAAAGAAAAATAGCAAATATGACAAAAGGCTACCTGAAGAAATCGACATCAAGAAAGTATGCCAACATAAGCATATGGCATAAAAGTGAAGCCAGCGACTCAGAAGATGAACAATCAGATGACGCTGCAAATGTGTGCTTGATGGCTTGCGATCAGGTAATCACTAATCCTCTATTTGATCCTTATGATGATTTCACCTATGAGCAACTAGGAGAGGCTTTCAGTGAACTGTTAGATGATTACAGGAAACTGTGTAGTAAATATGAAACCTCTAAAAAGGTAATCAAAGAGTAAAAAGGTGAAATATGAAGACTTCAAATGAGTCTGGTGAGTTTTCTTCTATTAAATTGTTGTTACACGAGACTGTTAGGTTATCCGAAGAAAAGGACCAAACTATTATCCAGTTAAAGGAAGACCTATCTAAGGAGAGAAAGAGTCTCCAGTGTGCACAGGTCAGATTAGAATCACTCACATCGAACTATACTAGATTATATGACACTTCCAAAAAGTTGGAAATTAGTTTAGAAAAATGGCCTGAAGTTGCTGCTTCCTATTCTAACACGTGTCAATTACCGAATCATCGGAACACGCCCAATACTGTCAGACCAAACGATACCAAGACTATGCCCAAGAAGACTAATAGGCATTCATTCTTTTATACTAGAAAACCAAAACCTACCAAGCATGCACCTCACACTACTTTCAACACTCAACATGCTAAATGTCATTATTGTGGCCTCATTGGTCATATATCTTCTGCATGTAGAATCAGAAAGTTAGTAGATTTAAATATTTATACATGGATACCGAAAACTAACCAGTCAGGACCCTACAAGAAATGGGTACCAAAAGTTTTATCTACAAATTGTTTTGTAGGTGGGACACCCTTCACATGCTAGGAGCAAATGGATCTTCGATAGCGGTTGCTCACGGCACATGACCGGTGACGCTTCATTATTTAGAACACTGTCGAAGAGGAATAAAGAGGGATAGGTCTCCTTCGATAATAATTTGAAAGGGTACATAATCGGTATCGGTGACATTGGTAAGGCTCTATCCAGTGATTAAAGATATTTATCTTGTTACTGAGTTAAAACATAATCTGCTCAGCATAAGCCTTTTAGCTGATCACGGTTATGGCATTAACTTTATAAAAGATAAATGTAATTATTGATAGTTCAACTGGAAGTACTATATTTGAAGGTATTAGGGAAGATAATATATGTATTTATTGTTGGAAGATGCTACACAGCAGGTAGATGTTTGATGGCCAAAAGCGTTGAGAGTTAACTATGGCATATGAGACTCGGTCATGCAAACTTGGATATAATTTCAAGATTATCTACGAAGAAGTTGGTATTCGCTTACCAGATATTTCTTTCAATAAGGATACGGTATGTAGTGAATGTGAAAAAAACAAAGCTACCAAATCCGCATTCAAATCAAGAACGCTTGTAAGTACTAATAACCTTTACAAT
>JANAVB010013915.1:0-22428 GCA_029216955.1 Iris pallida
CCTCACGGCTAGTTATTAGAATAAGCAGACTACCTGTCCTTGTAGCTTCTTATCGAAGGAAAATGCTAAGTTTACTACCAAATTCTTACAACCACTCTCTCCACCCCTTACACATGGGTCCCACCGGGTCCCATCACTCTCACCCCTCTCCCCCCCCCCGCTACATGGGCTCCACCCGGTCCTACCACTTCTCCCCTCCTCCAATCGAAGTCCGACACGTGGTAAAGTTGTAAGGGGGTTGTAACATTGGTTGTAGGCTTAGCAAAGCTCCTTATGGAAAGGAATGCATGCCATTTTAACCCCTTTACTGTTGCTCAAGTTCCGGGGTGGGTGCAGGCTTTTATGATAGGGTGGCAGAGTCTGAAACTTCCAATCCTCTTAAGCTCAGAGCAAAGTAATGGAGCACTAATTGAGGACGATATAAGAGCATCTCCAACCCTATTGTGAGTTTAGAAAAAATGGTTGTCACATAGGAATGACAAATTTTTATTTCAAAAAATTTTCTCCAATGCAAATGTAGAATAAAACATGAAGTTGACATGGCAGTGACATGGCAAGAAGAATGTAAAGTTGGTTGTCTAGATCTAGACAATGCACTTCACAATGACTTTGTCTCCACATTATCAATTATGAATAGAAATATTTATAAAAAAAGTTGAAGAAGTGGAGGAGTTGCCTTGGAAGTTGGAAAAAATACTTTTTATTGTCTCCTCAATACTTTTGTATTGAGAGAGTTTTTCTATCTCAATGTCTTTTGAGATATAATTTTGCAACATAAACAAGACATTGTCTTGTGTCTCTTGCCACATAAGAGCCACCTAAGACTCACAACACTTAACAAGACGATAGGGTTGGAGATGCTCTAAGGTCAAGAAACCATCCAAGTCGGTAGAAACATACCAAACCATCATCATCATTCATCCAAGTCTTTCTTCCATCATAATAGGGTTGGCATACAGTATAAAAAAGCTTTATATAATATTTGACAAAGTTTTATGACCGGATGTAAATTTAATGCTAATATTCTATGTTGATGCTAAATTTCTAACCAATGTAACTATGAACATGAGAGGACCATGCCACAAAACTTTGGTAGCAGTTATCAGGTAGGTAGAGATACCTTTTGGGATGCAGGTTAAGCTTGTGCAACCAAAGAACATCTTTCAAGTTTTCCTAAACTATAAAGAATTTAGGCACAGAGATAAAATGATACGACTTTGCTATAGGTAATTGTATACATCCTTCAGACACGGAAAGATAATCTCCATGATGATGGACGAAAAGAGACGGAGACGTTGCTATGGTTACCAATACTTTCAACCCTGGTCCCAGAAATTGTCCTCTAGGGGAGAAACCATTACAGACATACCATGATCGGTGGATTTGGCAGTAGAACAGTACGTTCATCATTTGTTTTGATGTCTAAGAAAGCATACGGTTACCGAATTCTCCTATTTGTGATAATGATGCCTTCCATTTATGATCTCAAGAAAACTTACGGGTTATTAACTACTATTTGTAAAATGTTTTTCTACGGGCACCACACATAATACTGGGGGCTATTCCAAAAATTTTGGAAAAAACTACAAGTTTGCCATTTGTTTATTTGGGACTAGTCCAAAGAATGATATAAATACCAGCTTCATTTTATTTAACAACTCTTCTTCTCTTCCTCTACTCTTTTCTTCTCCTCAAAATTTTTAGGTCATAAAATTGTAAACTCTAACCCAAATTTTCTTCCAACCAAGCCATTGTGAAGATTTTGGGTGCAAATTTTAGTTATAGTGTCATCGACTTCTTCCGTTAATGGGTATGTCATCTAATTAATATATTTGTAGACTTTCCAACAATAATTTCAAATATAAATTATGATTTATATGTGTTTAATTTAGAAAAAAAAGAACATGGAAGAACCCGGGTCATCGAATGTAGTAGACTCCCGTCCCGCTATGTCCGAAGAACACATTTTTGCTTCGGATGCACTCTTGGTAACTAAATTTTAATATTCATGTCAGATGAAATTTGGGGTTGTGACACACAGGACTGCCACTACTCTGGCAGTCCACCTCTAAATACATGACTGCCAAAACTGCGACAGTCCTTTAGACCAGAAGGACTGCCAGAGTGGTGGCAGTCCTGATTATTGTAAGGACTACCTTTCCCTCTGCAGTCCTACATTTTGGCAGCAGTTTACATATTTTTGGTGTTGTGTTATTTAGTTTTATTAACTTTAAGTTATATTGTAGAACTTATCATCTTTCGGTATCGAGGTAGCTGCTCCAATTGGCGTCGATGTAGGCCATTTATTCTGGATCGATATGTGGTTTGAATCAAGCGAAGGTGCGCTAAATTGGTGCCGAGAAGTTGGACGGGCAAACAACATATTTCATGTGTGACACGCCCCGCTCCCGTAGGAGCGATCGTCCTCGCTAAGGCGTGATGCCGCACGAGCCTAGATTGCGCTCGTGCAAGGCAGTTTCATAACGGCCAATTACATCGGCTGCGACGGGGTCGTCACACAGAAGTCCCAAGCAGAAACATTGAAACATACAGCAAAAATTTAGAACAAGTACACATGAACACAAGTCATTCAAAAGAAGCTCTTTATTGATATTGAATACAAGATTACATTTGTGGGCACAAGGCCAAATTACAAGTCTCTCGTGCTCACTGTTCTCTTATTTTACAATTCACTCTGCTCTCTCTCATCTCTCGATACAATACTTGAATCCAGCGGAAGCTTCGGAAGGCGATGTCCATACATTATGTCATGTATAAGTCTTCAATCCACGCGGCCGCACGCTTCGAATCGCCAAAGAACTCCGTGCCTCGACACATCCAAGCGAGCTCCGCGCCATGAGCTTCTACCTGTGCCTGTACATGAACACTGTGTGGGTGTCAGTACTCAACTGTACTGGTGGAGTGAGCTTCTCATCCACCCATACATAACCGACACGTTCATTTACTTTGTGCAGCTTAAGTCCCTTTCGATTGTCTTTCTAGTCTTGCCTTAGGATCAGTTTTAAGACCACGATGCCTAACCAACTCGTTATGCGACGACATAGTCGTGCTATCATGTTAACGTATATTTCGATCGAGACAGTGCCTCATCGCGTATGTACTTGACCAAACTTCAACTCGGGACGGCAGGGTCGTGCCATGCTCTATTCGCGACTTAGACATATTCAAGACATATGCCTCGCCGAGGAGCAACTTTTGCGAACTCGGCCGTGCCAAGACCTTTACTCGAACCCAAGTGCCTCTAGACTTTGCCTAGACTTGTCCGTGCTTCAAGTTGAGGTCGTGCCTAACGACTCCCTGACTTAGCCAACTTTTACATTACGGTCCTTTCGACTTAAAGCGATAGCACTCGACTTAACTTATGCAAACTTAGGCAAACGATGCCGATACGCAAAAGCCACTACGCGAATACCAATATTGATATACGAAAGCCAATACGCGAATGCCAATACTTGATACGCGAAAGCCTTGGTTTGTGCCGAAGCACGTATCTTGCTAACTTGATACATGTCGTGCTAGACTGTCTCATGATTCGACCGACGCGGTGCTACTACTCTACGCTATCCAAAGGCAAACATGCGGATTGCCACTCTTGCCGACACATCTATATGAGTGGTCACTAGCAATATCAAGCTATCTTGGACACGGCTCGGCGGGGGTATCGGGTGTCACGCCCCGATTCTTAGAGTCATTTATTCACATATTTTATCTCTTGGAATCGATCGTCCTCGCTTAGGCGTGATGTCGTACAAGTCTGGTATTGCACTTGTACAAGGCAAAGATGGTACATAATCGATTGTCTTCAAATAGAAACACATTACAGCGGCAGAAGCAGACAAATTGAAGTTAATAAAGATAAGCTTTCTTATTGAATAGAAGTACATCACTTTTTTTATAGCAGCGGAGATAAAAGGATAACTTAAAGTCACACAGAGATATATAGAACTTTATTCTCTTTATTGATAATTGAAGAAGAGTACAAGACTTGTATTGAAATACAATGCTTACAACACATCTCACTTTACATTGAAAACCAACTGAACAATGCTATACAGCTTACATTTGATACTTGGATACATTGGATTACAACTCGTAAAACCAACTTGGCTTACAACTCACTGGTACAACTGATTACAATGTTCCATACATTATGCCATTTATAAACAGAAGACATCATCTTGAACAAGGAGAGCTTCTGTATGCCCAACAAATCTTCGATGCCGCGGAACCAATCAAGCCAATCTTCGTGTGTAGAATATCCCAAGCACAAGCACCTGCCCACAAAACGTGGGTCAGCACATCATCTATATACTGGCAAGCAGAATCCAACCCACTTGCATAAACCAACATTTAAGTGATCATTTAAGCAAGCATTTATTACAATAATCTTTCTATTTGGGGCCTAGCATCAGTTTACAGTTCATGGGCAATAATCATAGTGAAGCATGTAAACATATTCTTAGTAGCATTCATGTGGACATATCATTTTAGCATTCTTGGTGTTATCATGCAAAGGCATCATTGAGACATACTAGGTGTTATCATGAAAAGGCATCATTGAGGCATCGTTAACATTAACATCTTAAACATGTTATAACAGTTCTCACTTCAAGCATCACTTAGCATGTATGTTGTGTTTGAGCAATAATTATCGCAAGGCATCTTTCTAGCATACTGAATTTAACATGTTAAGTAGGATCTCATACTGAAAGGCTACATACAATATTATTTACTTATTTGGAATGTAAGCACGCAAGTTAAACCAACACATAGATTGAATTATCACATTTAAGTGATTTCTTACCGATAGCCGACTCCCTCATACCTGTACCAAATACAGGTTAGCAGATATACTTACTCTGCCTGCATAAGACATTCATTAGCATGCATCCTGACTACATGGTCACTGGTGTTTAACCATACGGACGTTGCCATATAGGTCTTCATTGGTAATGCGATGACTCCAGAGAAGGTAGCTAGCCCCAAAGGATGCCTCGCAAAACCCGTGCCCCCTACTGGCATGCCAATATTTCCTCCTAGGCCGGATCAGTCGCCCTAACGTCCCGGGGTACCGTCCGAGAAAACATATCCCCATTACTTATGCATAAGTTGTCCTATGACCATGCGAATGCGTGTCCAACTCAATCGTGAACATAAAATGCATGGTAAAATATTGAAGTAAAGACAACAGTGCATCATCATTCATCCCATTCAAGTCATGTTCAATGACTTATTCATTCCCAACATTACCATCATTTCATCATGGTGATCTCAACGATCCCAAGCCTCATCAATTCTCATTCATTGCTTCATTGCAACATTTCTCATCACGTTCCTTCTAAGGAGGAACAACATCATTCATTCATTTCAAAGGAACCTGTAGCATTTTATTCATTTCATTGGAACAATAGCATATTCAATTCTTTTCTCATGTATCATTTATGCAGCATCTCATTATTCAAGTAATTTATTTATTTCATCAATCTTAAGCATAAGGGAAATTATTAATTTATTCTCAGGCATCATGTTACATTCGCAGTTCGAGTGTAATTCGTTCAGCAGTTCCAAAGTTCATGTGTTATTCATTCAATGATTTCCAGCATATGCATCTCTATCAATTTAGCAACTAAAGCATCGCATCACAATTATTCAACATTCAAGATAAGAGACATTAGGGACATATTCATAGCATCACGTTATTCCATTTATTAATCATGCAAGAATAAGGAGGAAGGAGGACAGTTCCACTTGCCTGCATAAAAGGATCTTCTTATTCTGGTTGCACACATTCCCCCTAAGCGTAGCTCCACTAGCAAGCCACGTTCCAATATTTAATCCGTCTAGCCAGCTAAGAGAGACTACATCAGTCTCAACTCTCTTGATTCCCAACATAAGTCACGGTCTAACATTCTGATCTCCTTCCAACAAGCCAACAAAATGCCTCGTGCGGAGCGGGGCATTACATAATATACCACTCAGAAAAAGTTTCGTCCTCGAAACTTAAGAAAACAACTCATCTACTAGATTCCCTTAATCACAATGAGTTACTCATTCAGCTTCAATTCAATATTTATTTTAGCCCACTTGATCATTTCAAAATAGTTATCCAACTGTATCGTTTTAATCCATCAACGATTCATTCCATCTTTCTCTTTTCCAAATACTTGCAACTTCTCATTGATTCACCAATATTTTCCTTACATTCTATCTTGGTCGTAACACATCACTTTGTTTGGATCCATACACATATTTCAGGCGTCCCCAAAACATATGTATTTCAGCCAAAGTCCGTGCTAGTGCAATAAATTCTTCCCATAATGTTATCTCAGTCGCAACCTATCACTTCGGCTGGATCCGTACACATATTTTAGGCGTCCCCAAAATATATGTACTTTAGCCAACTTCCATGATAGTATAATTCGATCAGCCATGGTATAACTCTCTTTCCCAAATCAGATTTAGCATCCTTTCAATTGGCTTATCACTTTATTCACTTGTCACAATCACTATCTTCCAGGTTACAACACTTAACATCAGGGACAGCTCTCTATCCAAGCATAATATTTTAACATTCGATCAAGGGTCCAATCTTAGAGCCAATCATATCAAGAGTTCACAACATGCAATCATATTCCTTCCCAAATCTAACAATATTTCTCACCGAGGCAATTCATCTTTTCTAAAAGATACAATTCCGACATCACCAACTATCGATTATCCAAGCCAAGGGTACAATAGTATGCAATAGTCAAGGTCAACCCAGCTACCCGACTATAGATACCTATCCAACATTCCCGTCATGAGCTGTCAATTCCATCTCATGGAATAATTCACTACTCGATACATACAACTCAAGTCTCATCCCACGATTCTAGTCCCGCTATCGGTCGACACATAATCCTCAAGGGTCAAACATCTCTAAGGTTCATATTGAAGCATATACATACAACATATCATTCTTAGGTCATACTCATCACCATCTCTCGTTCAATGCCACAAGGTCATTCTATGGGTCGCCAACGGCCATCTATTATTCGGTCCAGTCTCAATGGTTAGCTATACCGACAGCTATACCTAATCATTCAGGTGACTTCCCTAGAGTGGATGGCTACTAGGGTTATACTAGTTTCTTATTCTCAGGCCAACAGGCTATCGACAGTTCGAGGCAGCTCTACCCAAATCTATGGATATCAACTCAGTCTGAATAATAAATCGCCAATTGGGCTAAGCCAGTAATTGGTAATTTATCAACTGGTCGCTAGGGTCAAGTCTATCTATCCAGGGTCTTCCTTAAGAAAATAATTCCCACAGAGGCTCATTCTACACTTACCCAACGATCGACTAAGATCGATCTATCAACATTTACGGTCAATTCCCAACCTGACATACGATTCTTATCGTTCTAATAATCTACCAAGTAAATTTTTGATGATTCAATTTCTATTTCAAATCCTTTGTACACACACGAACCCATAAGCCAAGGCTAACTATTCAAGGGTCGTCGATTCCGATAGTCTTAACCCAACTATAGAATCATACTATTCGGTCTGTATGACAAAGTCACACCACTAAGTCATAAGCCAGCAAACTATATCCCAATCCAATAGTCACATATACCGACATTATCTGACACGTTTGCAATTTCTCAATCCTATTCGTTTTATCAATCATCAAACTATCTTACGAGCATTCTTAAATCTCATACAGCAAGGGTCGAGTAGTTCATTCCATTCAATCCGACAATTCATGCATCAACTAACTATTTTCTATGCAACACAAATATTCAGGATTGCTACTTGTTACTATTCTGGTACAATTCAACTCCTCTGCATACATTCACATAGGCAACGACTATCCTTTGGTGATCAAGATGGATTAACATCTCTTACACCTTAGGGTCAAGGCACAGATTTCTAATATTCTTTAGTGCCACCGACAATATTTCCAAACTTTCAGCTACGCAACCAACTTTGTATTGGCCACATTTGATTTACATCCAACCAATCGAAGTCAACATTCAGATGTTCTAAGCCACAATATTATCTAGCCAAATCTATTTACCTAGCATACTAGCTGTCTTACTAGTCTGAGTCATCACTCGACTAAACAATTTCTAACCAAGCCACCCGTTACAATTTTCGAAAATCTCACTACCCAACATAACATTACCGTCAAGCGACACTCGAGTCATCCAGCAATAATACATGACTCCCAACCAAGTCTCGGTACTACCCAGTACCCACAGATAATCTCATTGCTATTCTATGGAAAGGGTCAACATACATCCCGTTCTGAGGTAGTAGAGGCAATATACCACTCAGAAACGAAGCCATCCTTAAACAATACCAACCCAATTTTATTCCGGACATTCATGATCTACAATGATCATAATACTTAACCAACATCTCGGGGTCTTAATATCACAAGCCAACATTCTTAGGATCTCAAAAGTACTAGTCATCACCCCTGAGTCGACTCACCAGTTATGTCGAACTCATCCATCAATTATTTCATTCACAATTCATTTCCAACATCACATACAATCTCAACTTGTTACAGCATACATAGCCACTTTTCTTTATTTCCACATTCCAAACAGCATTCACAATATAGCATACTATGGCATCGAGTCATTGTTGGGTTAATTGTGTCCAACCAACAACAATCATTTATTCAGGGGCATCACAATGTATATACTTATTGTATGGAACATCCAGTAAGCAGCCAAGAGGGTCAACGAATTTTCAGACACGAACAATGTAAGGATGATTACAGAACAACAACAGCATAATCGTGGAAGCAATCTTTGATTTAATCGCGGAAGCAACGTTGAGCGATCGCGGAAGCAACTTTGGTTAATCGTCGATGCAACTTTGATTTGAAATGAATCAAAGAAGAGACCAAGGACGTAAAGCCGTGCTCTGATACCAATTTGTCACGCCCCGATTCTTAGAGTCATTTATTCACATATTTTATCTCTTGGAATCGATCGTCCTCGCTTGGGCGTGATGCCGTACAAGTCTGGTATTGCACTTGTACAAGGCAAAGATGGTACATAATCGATTATCTTCAAATAGAAACACATCGCAGCGACAGAAGCAGACAAATTGAAGTTAATAAAGATAACACTACAAGAAATATTGGTTTTTACGACGTACAAAGTATGTCGTAAAAAGTTTTAACGGCGTTCAATGTATGCCGCAGTGAAAGCCGTATTTGCCCGTGTCGTAAAAAATTACTAGTTTTACGGCATACAATGTATGCCGTATTAGACAATTCACGACATTCATTGTGTGCCGTTAAAAGGCAATTATGGCGTGTATTTTCATGTCGTTAATACACAAAAACGACATTCAATGACACGCCATCAATACATATTCATGACATTCTTTGGCACGTCGTTAATGTAAATCACGACATTTATTGTATGTTGTAAAAAATATCATATACGCATTAATTAAGACATATTATGCATGCCTTAAATTCTTTTCATTTTTTTAAAATCTGCTTTTTGATTAATCAATTTTCCCTTTGCATTCAATTACAAAACGTATAATGTACACAACAATTATGTAAAGTAATCTTTTATTGAAACAATAATGTTAAATCGTTCAATTCCAAAATCAGAAGCTAATGTACACAACACTTGTGATAAGTACTAACTTTTATTGAAACCATAATATTGTCAAAAATCATCTGAATTCCAAATCATCAACTAAAATGTCACAAAAATGAAATTGTATACTTAACCTAGGCCTATACAAAATATATTGATTCTTTAATTACATTCACAACCAGAACCAGCATAATTAGAGTCATCTTCAATGCCGTTGCATCATAAGGCTCGGTCCAGACCTCCAGACAAATAGCTAAATGAGCAGCAAAAAAGAGCATCTCCTATATAAACTATAATAAACAATAACAAATCACGTCAATATAAAGTAGAATGGAATAACAAATTGTTTGCCCAAGAGTTTTTATTTCTTTGAATAAATCCAATGCGAATATTCAATCCCAATCGGAACATAATCTCTTTCTACTCCTACAAAGGTAATATCACTCCAACAATATGATGTCAAATGATAATACTGAGTAAAGTATACTTGTAGAAAGGAAAATTCTTGAAGCTAGCTAGTCACCAAACATATAACTTTTTTTCCTATTTATCACAGATTCCCCATTGTTTCTATATTACGATCAGAGGTCATGGGATTTTGCTCAACTAATAAGGAATTTGTTTATGTAATTTTCCCATCTTATTTCTGCCATACTTGTAAAATAAATGAACAGGTCTGCATTAATTTGCCAGTAAAATAAATCATAAAAATTAAGGTTACACAGAAAGCATCACTAACATTTTATTTTAATGTACATTTCGATTTTGTCCAAAACCAACCAACAAATAGGCTTATCATAATACTTTGTCGACCATGGTATTTGGAAAAGCTCTTATCTCACATTGGAAGGGGGGGGAGGGAAGGTCTTGAAAGCAGATGTTATAAATGATTGTGTTGTGACAGTGAGGCCCCAATGTTATATATTTTTTGCAAATATTTTGTGACACTGAGACCCCAAACATGAGTAGAAAGCATCTAAATTTTTTCTAATATTTTATGACAGTGAAGCAGTAGTATAACCTCCAACTTTTACAATAACCACTACATTCATTAGTTAATTGTATGTTACTTCATGAAGTTGTTTAAGGTTGCATTAATTGATAGTTACTGGTAGTATTGTCTTCAATAATCCTCAAAAGCTCTTGGTTGGGATTATGAGAATACGAACCTTGTTTTGTCAATTCACTTTCCTTCTCGAGACCAAAAGTGAATATCCTGCCATTGTGAGGTGAATTCAACCAAAGAGTATGCTCTAGATTAACATCCCAATTCCTGGAGAACATCAAGTAGAAAGGAACATATAGTAGAAAATGCTAAAAGAGAACTGATGATGAGAAAATATATTTATATATGACTTAAATAAATTTGACATTACATACTAGAAAATTAGTGCTATATTGAGTACCCTATGGGCTTAACGCATTCCTCTCTGTGAAAGGCACCTTGAATGACGCTAAAGATATCGGATATAAATATATACACACCATAGTTTATCAGGTGTAAATAGTAGGCCTCATAAAAGATCCTAGTTAACATGGTGCATCAGGAAACCTTACCTTCAGAACATACACAAGGTCTTTAATGTGCTTTCTTACTACCTGCTAATGCAAGTACCTGTGTTAGAGAAAAACTGACGATAAATTAAGATCAACAAGTGGAGATTGTTGAAGTGTTGCAAAGTTCTTATCCAATAGAGTTAGTGGAACACTGACCATAAGTCCTCAACTCACACCAGGAACAGAAAGACAACCCATACTGAGGGATCTGGGTACGATCTGGAAATCCAAAGAAGCTTAATATTATATCAAACAATTTTCTCAAAAAAATTATATTATATCATTAGCTTGTTACTCCTATGTTAATAATTACAATGGTAGCATAGCTTTTGATGCGACCATGTCAGATTTCAGTTCAAATGATTTGTTAAGCTTCAAGTATATAAGAAACTGACAAAGATGCTATTTTAGATTCAACCACGACATATAGTAACCAAAGAGAGAGATGTTAATCACAAATCAAACAGTAGAAGTTAAACTAAATAAATAAATAATTGTAATAAAATAAAATATGCACTTTAAGGCAACAGATTTATTCAAAATGGTACAGTAATTAAGGAAACACACAAGAGTTTGTTATGTTAAAAATAGTGTGTAACCTAAGGAAACAAAGAATACGTAATTAGTTTTCTTAATATTACTAGTCCCATTTACAAGTTACAGAGGGAATACTCATGTCATGTGTTAAAATATAATGCTTACTTTGTCTAGTTTAAGAAATGCATTCAAGGTTCATAAATATATCCAAGGTTTCTAATAAAATCATGAATTAATATTGAGTTATCTAATTCTAATTTAAGTTTACCCTTTCATCTAACGTTTCAGCCTCCTATTTAAACCTCATTTGATATAATTAAATTCCTCCATATTGTTATAGTTATTTAGCTTTTGAAGCAACAACGAACTATTTTGGTGGAACCTACTTTTATTCTTTTGATAAGATAAGCTTTTTGGCATCTTCTAAAAGCAGGGAATGTATTTTAAAAGTTTATTATTCATTCTGATAAGCTTAGGATATGAAACATTAAAGCCTAAAATATAGCTCCTTGTGCAGCTAATATTGCAAACTACAGACAATCAATGGAGGTTGAAAAAGCTAAATTGCTATTACAGGCAATCTTAGAAATTTTGGCTCCAGATGTACTTAATGTCTCATATGTTATTTGCAGATCACCTGCTCGGATAAAGAAGGTTTCCTTAGGTAGTCTATCGATGGATCACTAAGGTCATGATCTTATAAATGAGGTCCTTAATTATCCATATATATAAACTTTTACTCTGTAATTCAAATTCTAAAATGGGGACCTGACACCCATATGTATATATAATTCAAAACCCGAAGGTGCAGCCACGGACCATCTCGACAGAACTAATATATTAGTAAATAAATAAATTTTAATAAGGGCAACCATCTCTCGAAGAATTAAGTTTTGACAAAACTCACGGAAGAAATAACTATGCAAGAAATCATATATTCAATATTCTCTAAGTTCAAAAAATGAACGTTTGCTGGAATGAATTCAGCGATGTCAAGTACGCAGATAAATTCAAAATGGATGCTTGAAAGTAAAGAATAAGAATGAACAAAGTGAAGAAATATCATGAGTTTATGTAGTAGAAAATTTTGTGCCTAGAAAGTTCAATAATATTTCAAAAATATAGATAATAGTCAATTCTCTTTAAAATAACTAAAAATTACTAAGTTAAAGATCAAACTCCGATTAAAGTCCTAAAGAAACAAAAAAAAACTAAAAATCCTATATATAGAAAAAGATAGAAAAAATAATTCATTAAGAGAACAATGGACTTATGGATAAGGACTTAATATATACTTGGAAGAGGTACCTTTATCACATAAAAAAAATCCTACAATACAGAGAACATGGTCGACAAACAAGAGTTCTGTATAGTTTGAACCAATTCAACTTGCAAAATCAAAAACTTATATTTTATGCAATAAGTAAAATCAACCACTGTTATGAATTTCCAAGTATCACAACCTGGAGCATCAACAAATACTACATGCACTACTTCTAAAACAAACACAAAAATAGAAACAAAATTGTGTAATGATGAATTTTAGTTACTACTCTGACAAGATGTGTACTCATAAAATTAGGGGGAAAACCCTAAGATGTGTACTCACAAAATACGTACTCGACAAGATGTGTACGTGCAACAAAGAATTTTTCACAGAGGAAAATTCTAAATAAAAAGAAATCAATGTAAAACCCTAAATTGAAAAGGGAAAAATGGGGGGAGGGGGAAGGTGTACTCACAAATTAGATGAAGGGGGAAGGTGTACTCGCAAATTAGAGGAATTTCCCTCTTGCCTGTAGCACCCAGTTTCCAAATGAGGGTAATTTTGAAATTTCGTGTTCATAATTATTTTAATAATAATATTTAATTCATGATATAATTTTGGTGATTTTAAATCATTTTAAAATTATTTAAATCAATGACTTGTGGTTTTGACGTTTTGCTAGTGAAACTAGAGACTGTTTGACCTAGAGCCTAACCATGTGATTATGATATTTTAATGTCATTTTTGGCCTAAAATATTTTTGCATTTGACCTCTTTAATTATTTTAATATTTTTTATTATTTATGATATTGTTTTGGGGTTATTTGAGTCGGGTTCGAATTTTAACTCAATCCGACTTGAAACGGGGACCCGGGGGTAGTTTGACTCTAGTGGGACCCACACACTAGTTAGGCATAGCCCACATGATATTAATTTTAGTCCACATGATAGAAATATTTAGTTAGAGTTAGACTAATTATTATGGATAAGGTTAGTGTGATTAGAGACTTTAGAATGACTAATTTAGCCCCAACCAATTAGCCCTTTCCTAATACTCATAGAATAGGTTAGTGGGGCATTTTGGACCTTACCATAATAGGACAAATAGCCCCATATGGCCAGCCACTTTCGGAGAGGATAGGCTCAAGTTCATTTATTATTCTCATCCACACTCTCTCTCTTGTTCTTTCCCAAATTTCTAGAGAGCAATCCCTAGCAATTTCTCCACCAAATCATTCATTTCACCACCAAACTCTTCTTTCCTTCTTCATTCTAGCCAAAGAGGAAGCTACCCAAGTTTGGGAGGATTCGGAGCTCGTTCGCGTCCTTTTGGAATCTCTACGTGTCGGTGTCGCTACGGGAATGCTTTTCTTCGATTCGATCTACCGGGAAGTATAAATCCCTTCTCCTTTTCATTTCCTCATGCATATAGGTCTATTTTGAACCCATAGGAATGACCCCATAGTTGTATCTCCATTTGTGTCCATTTTGTGTCTATTTGGAGGTCATAGGAGTATCCTTTGTGTTGTGGTTGTGTCCATGTGGGAAAATCCCAAATTTGGACAAACTATGTGTTGTTGTTATGTATGAATAATTATTACATGTTTAATCTCATATTTTTGTATTGGAGATGTGTTCTATAGTGTCTCATATATACATATTAGTGTAGAGAGTAAGTTCTTGATATATTATGTTATATACTTGTGTTATTTTGTCTCAAACTACCTAAATCCGTCATGATTTTTATCCACGTTTTTAATTTCAGCCCTAACTTAGAAATATCATAACTTCTAGCTCAAAGCTCGGTTTAATCTCATTTTTTTTAAAAGAAGCGTATTGAAGTTAGATTTCTAAAAACATGTATTAATAGGCCTAATTCTTTCTGTAACTTTTGGAAAATTATTTGAGTGTCAGCTGTACGAAAGACAAATGCGTTCTCGGTGTTTTCCGCGATTTCGGGAGTTTCGGAAATAAAAACGCGATCCGTTTAAAGTTTCGGAAAGCTAACACATAGATCTATAACATACTTTAATCCTAAATTTTAATTCATGCTGAGATGGTACAGTATTGATTATTAATAGGAGTTACTATTCGGCATATACATTTGTGCACCCTTGTGTGTAATTTATGTTCTATTTGATTTTAACCCATGTTAATGTATATATATTATGTAATTAAATAGAGAATACAAGCATGAGTAAATGGTTAAATAAATGATATATGAGGTGTATAGTATCCTATCTAATGTAAGCATGTATAAGTATGGCTTGTAATGAATATGTAGGTTCCATAGTATGTAATGTATGGTGCATATAGTGGTGCAAGAGAATAATGAATGATGAATGAATGCAAGCATGAATGTAATGTAATAATAGATGTAATATATGCAATATACAAGTTAATGAGATGTAATGTTCCATGTTAACATAAATCCTATATTACCTCATGTACCCCCTTACACTATGTTGACACTATCACACTTGACACATTGTTCACTTACACTTTGACACTTTTTGATATGTATACACTATGTATGCCATTTAACCCTCACTTGCCCCTTTGCCATGTTCACATACACACACATAGCCTCTTAAATAAGTATTTATGAATATAGTTAACTTAGCTATGTATGTATATTATATATATTAGCATATTGTGTTGTAATATATAAGTTTATATAACCATTGAAATGCCATGATTATAGACCTAATTGAATACCAATATATGCATGTGTATATATGTGTAGACATATAGCTTAAAGTAATAGATTATAGTGTATATCTAATGTGAATTCTTGCCTAATTGAGTATTGAATAATTGCATGCTATATAGAGTTGATGTATGTTGGCTTGTATAGCCTTGTATTGATGTGTGCTTGCTAGGATAGTCTTGGTTAGGCATAGTAAGACTTACTTGGTTAGGACATGACTAGTTTGACCTAGTTTGACTAGTGCAGTTGACTAGAGTTGACCAAGGGTTGACTTTGGCCTAGTTTGACCTAGATTCATGTAGAATGCATTGTAGTGCTTTATATTACCCTTCTGGACATGTTGTGACTTGTGCTGTACTAATTAGGAGCCAGACACCTTGTAACCTGTGTTGCTTTAAATAGGACTCTGTGGCTTCAGTTGGACCCCTATACTTATCAGCTGTTCAGGTTATCAGGCGAGTACATTCTATGATAGTTTCTCTCATTTACTTCAATTACTGTACTTCTGTTCTAGTTAGTTGTATGCGATTCTCTGTTACAACGTGTGGATATCTCTGATTCATGTATACGACACATATTTATTTTCTGGCCTCTATTACTGGTATCATTTACTGGAATCATTTACTGGAATCACTTACTGGAATCATTTATCGAATCATTTACTGGTATCATTATGTTTTGGCTGGACTCATCTTGAATCATTGTGTCGGAATTCTGGATTCACTTGCTGGGAGGGAAAATACTAGAGTAAGACATGTAACATACCCCATTACTGGAATCACCCCTACTAGAATCTACTGGAATGATAGCCATCTCTCGCCTGATCAGTGAGAGGTGTGCCGGATTACCCACAGCGTTTACATGTCGATCTCGGTATTTTAAAACACACTGCTAGAGTATAGGCTGGACTCACCCTGGAATCCTTGATCACTATAACTAGAATCGTCCCTTACTGGATTCATCTTGTATAGATTCATCATGTACTGACTTACATTGGAGTTACACTGGTCTACATTGTTGTCTGGACTTTATATCATATTACCCTGGTTAGCTAGTTCTATTTTTACAGTCTTCATTGCTATGATCTTCTCTTGTTTAGTTATTTTCTTTCCTTGCACTTTATGTCTTTCTTACCATCACCTGAATATAAACTGCCATTTTTATTAAGACAACTGCCTATAACTGCTTTATAGTTCTCTGTCATTTACTTGGGTTTTCTAGATGAGATGTGCTCGTTCCTGTCCTGACTGGACCTGTTGATAAATTTTACAGATAGCGTGGAGGTTGCATGTAGCCTAGAGGAGACACCTTAGAGGTTGTTTAGATAGTTATTTCATTTGTCTGGAGTTGTATTTACTTTGTAGATACTGTATTTAGTTTTGAGATGTATTTCTGGGTTTTTGTATCTTAGACACTTAGACTTCTTCCTATCTCTTTGGATTTTATGTTTTATCTAACCTTATCATGCTCTACCTTAAATATGATTGAGACTGTATCTGCTTAGCATTATATTGTTAGATGATGTGACCTAGGACAGCGTTCTACCGTCGACACTGCGGCGTAGGCTGGGCGTTGTTACGTTCTCGTACCCTAACATGGGTGCGGGTCGTGACACGTTTTTAGTGGTGGCCCATGCAGGTCGAGTTTATGTAGTGGTATTCAAACTTGAGTACCACTACAGCCTGCAGTAGGAATAGATATATCTTGAAGGTACTTAATCACAGTTAGGAACCCTTGAGAGATTCTCGGAACGACCCTTGAGAATCTTATTTTAACTTCGATTTGAGAACTCTTTTTTTCCTTGATTTGATTTATTTTTTACTTACTGTTGTTAAATTTGATTTTGATGGATTATGGTTGAATTTGAGTTGTATTCATTATTTTGATGAATGATTGTCGAATTTTGAATCTTGATGATAGTTGTTGCATCCGAGTTGTATTTTGATGGATTTTGTTCATTTTGAATTTTGAAGTTCGTTGATAAATTTGATTTGATTTATGGGTATTCATTGTTGATTTAATTTATTTATTTTTGACAAGATAAAATTATATGGGCTAGGTCATCTATGTTATGGAATCGAGTCTTCTATAGTCACATTAGCCAGCATGGTGAGGACATATAGTCTGACTCTGGATATATTTCTTGGGTGTGGGAATTTAAGGTTTTCGTAGCCAAGCTAGCGGCACCGCGAAAATGTTAAATACCACGATTCTAGAGGTATGTGCATAAGTCAAGGACTCTGTGATTATCGTAGCCTTACTTACTAGTATGATGGGGATTTAGAGTACCATGATTTTGGATAGACGCATATGATTATCAGATTGTACCTTAAATATTTTCAAGCATGTTTCTCTACTTTGATGCAGTCCTTCAAAAAAATTATTATTTGTTTTGCTTTGTTTTGCTTCTAATTATTTAACTTAGGAGTAGCTTGTGTAACTTCTTGCTATGAGTTTCTTCTTAATACAATGAATCGATGATTTTGCTAGACTTTATCTTGGATTTGATATTTAGCTCTGGTTTCAAATGGTTCCTTCTTTTAGGAAATAAGCAAACAGCTTTTATCGTTTTTCCTTCTTGCTACTATTCTAGTATTGAATAATAATAATAAAACTGCCTAAATTTGTCAATCACCTATTTTGTGATCTTGGTAGGAATCTAAATGTTGGTCTTAACGTAGAATTAATTTTTTTGGACATGAGAATATATGAGTATATTTACGTAGTGGACACTTGCCTGATACGTATGCATGCTACACTTGATTTTCTACCTATCTAAATACATATTAATATGTTGTTAATGTTAAAATTTTTAAAACCCCAATATTTCTGGTTTTTGCTTTTCCAGTTTAAATTCGTAATTTAAATATAAATTTCATGTTATTAGTTTTGTCTACATAACTGCACATGTATGATATCTGCAAGTTTCAATTTTTAGAGAAATTGGTTAAGTTATGTTAAATTTGTAAAATCTGAGACTGCATTATGTTAATATTACACTGGTTTAAATGTTAGCTTATTTTCAGATTTTGTATGTAAATGCTGAACTAAAACTGGGTTTAACCTTTCAATACTAAGCTATAACCCTGTACAAGGACACACACACCCTAACTTAGTATACGCTGTCATGTAACCTAACCTTTCATCTCTATGTTATGATCACATACTTGTATAGATATATATCGAGCTTAGGCATACATGTTATAATATATGTATATACATAACTAAATCTCTACCTCTTATAGATGTTTATGGTTAGCCATGCATGTTATGATTAAATAGGTTGTGTATTGTAGGTTGTTAACCCATATGCCATGAGTAGTGTAACATGATAGCTCATATACAATTTCATGTATATTTCACATACACCCATACACACAAACCACATAACATTACATAATGCTTGTTTTTCTCTCTAACGCTCTCTCTGTATATTTATATATTGTGATTTGGATTTCAATGCAAGTGATTTTCAAATTCCTTAATTTTTGAATTTGATTTTCTGTACCCTTTTTCAGATAATTGGTAGTTGCCTTTATTTTGTTTTGATAAGTACCAGTTTCATATAGGATGGTAGACCGCTTACAGTTTTGATGGTTTGTTGTTTCTGTAACTTCTCTAGTTTAGCACCCTAAATTGCTTGTATGTTTTGATACCCTATGACCGTTTCGGTTAGCATGACTAGTATACCTAGATGAGACTTTCACTACCACCGTATGCCATGACCCTGTATGTCGTTCTTTTGATCACATGATTTGTTTTAATCTGGACTTGATTGTGGGGGTTTGACCTAGAGGGAGTATGGACATTTTAATTTCGAGGACGAAATTTTTCTAAGGTGGGTAGAGTTGTAGCACCCAGTTTCCCAAATAAGGGTAATTTTGAATTTTTGTTTATAATTATTTTAATAATAATATTTAATTCATGATATAATTTTTGGTGATTTTTAAATTTTTAAAATTATTTAAATCAATGACTTGTGGTTTTGACGTTTTGCTAGTGAAACCCTAGAGACTGTTTGACCTAGAGCCTAACCATGTGATTATGACATTTTAATGTCATTTTTGGCCTAAGGATATTTTTGCATTTGACTCTTTGAATTATTTTGATATTATTTTATTATTTACGATATTGTTTTGGGGTTATTTGAGTTGGGTTCGAATTTCAACTCAATCCGACTTGAAACGGGGACCCGGGGGTAGTTTGACTCTAGTGGGACCCACACACTAGTTAGCATGGCCCACATGATATTAATTTTAGTCCACATGATAGAAATATTTTAGTTAGAGGTTAGACTAATTATTATGGATAAGGTTAGTGTGATTAGAGACTTTAGAATGACTAATTTAGCCCCAACCAATTAGCCCTTTCCTAATACTCATAAAAGGTTAGTGGGGGCATTTTGGACCTTACCATAATAGGAAAATAGCCCCATATGGCCAGCCACTTTGGAGAGGATAGGCTCAAGTTCATTTCATTATTCTCATCCACACTCTCTCTCTTGTTCTTCCCCAAATTCCTAGAGAGCAATCCCTAGCAATTTCTCCACCAAATTTCCATTTACCACCAAATCTTCTTCTTTCCTTCTCTCCATTCTAGCAAGGGGAAGCTACCAAAGTTTGGAGGATTCGGAGCTCGTTCGTGTCCTTTTGGAATCTCTACGTGTCGGTGTCGCTCCGGGAAGGCTTTTCTTCGATCGATCTACCGGGAGGTATAAATCCCTTCTCCTTTCATTTCCTCATGCATATAGGTCTATTTTGAACCCATAGGAATGACCCATAGTTGTATCTCCATTTGTGTCCATTTCGTGTCCATTTGGAGGTCATAGGAGTGTCCTTTGTGTTGTGGTTGTGTCCATGTGGGAAAATCCCAAATTTGGACACACTATGTGTTGTTGTTATGTATAATGAATTATTACATGTTTAATCTCATATTTTGTATTGGAGATGTGTTCTATAGTGTCTCATATATACATATTAGTGTAGAGAGTGAGTTCTTGATATATTATGTTATATACTTGTGTTCTTTTGTCTCAAACTACCTAAATCCGTCATGATTTTTATCCACGTTTTTATTTTCGCCCTAACTTAGAAATGTCATAACTTCTAGATCAAAGCTCGGTTTAATCTCCCATTTTTTTAAAAGAAGCGTATTGAAGTTAGCTTTCCAAAATATATATTAATAGGCCTAATTCTTTCTGTAACTTTCTGGAGAATTATTTGAGTGTCAGCTGTATGAAAGACAAATGCGTTCTCGGTGTTTCGCGATTCGGGAGTTTTCGGAAACGAAAACGCGATCCGTTTAAAGTTTCGGAAAGCTAACACATAGATCTATAACATACTTTAATCCTAAATTTTAATTCATGCTGAGATGGTACAGTATTGATTATTAGTAGGAGTTACTATTCGGCATATGCATTTTGTGCACCCTTGTGTGTAATATAATATTCTATTTAATTTTAACCCATGTTAATGTATATACATTATGTAATTAAATAAGAATACAAGCATGAGTAAATGGTTAAATAAATAATATGAGGTGTAAGTATCCTATCTAATGTAAGCATGTATAAGTATGGCTTGTAATGAATATGTAGGTTCCATAGTATGTAATGTATGGTGCATATAGTGGTGCAAGAGAATAATGAATGATGAATGAATGTAAGCATGAATGTAATGTAATAATAGATGTAATGTATGCAATATACAAGTTAATGAGATGTAATGTTCTATGTTAACACAAATCCTATATTACCTCATGTACCCCTTACACTATGTTGACACTATCACACTTGACACATTGTTCACTTACACTTTGACACTTTTTGATATGTATACACTATGTATGCCCATTTAACCCTCACTTGCCCCTTTGCCATGTTCACATACACACACATAGCCTCTTAAATAAGTATTTATGAATATAGTTAACTTAGCTATGTATGTATATTATATATATGTTAGCATATTGTGTTGTATATATAAGTTTATATAACCATTGAAATGCCATGATTATAGACCTAATGTGAAACCAATATGTGCATGTGTATATATGTAACATATATAGCTTAAAGTATAGATTACCTAGTATATCCTATGAATTCTTGCCTAATTTGAGTATTGAATAATTGCATGCTATATAGAGTTCGGTGTATGTTGGCTTGTATAGCCTTGTATGATGTGTGCTTGCTAGGATAGTCTTGGTTAGCATAGTAAGACTTACTGGGTTAGGACATGACCTAGTTTGACCTATTTGACTAGTGCATTGACCAGAGTTGACCAAGGGTTGACTTGGCCTAGTTTGACCTAGATTCATGTAGAATGCATTGTAGTGCTTTATATCCTTCTGGACATGTTGTGACTTGTGCTGTTCTAATTAGGAGCCAGACACCTTTAACCTGTGTTGCTTTAAATAGACTCTGTGGCTTCAGTTGGACCCCTATCTTATCAGCATTTCAGGTTATCAGGCGAGTACATTCTCTGATAGTTCTCTCATTTACTTGTCCGTCATTACTGTACTTCAGTTCTAGTTAGTTGTATGATTCTCTGTTTAACACGTGTGGATATCTCTGATTCATGTATACGACACATATTTATTTTCTGGCCTCTATTACTGGTATCATTTACTGGAATCATTTACTGGAATCACTTACTGGAATCATTTACGAATCATTTACTGTATCATTATGTTTTGGCTGACTCATCTTGAATCATTGTGTCA
>JANAVB010013916.1:0-28719 GCA_029216955.1 Iris pallida
AATAATAATAATAAAATAATAAATAATAATAATAATAATAATAATAATAATAAATCCTAACAGAACTATACATCTCATTCCTTTAATATAACAATAATAATGATGATAATAATAATGATAATAATAATGATAATGAATATAATAATAATGGTGAGAAGGACAGCTGTTGTTCTCTTTTTGATAAAAAGAGTGAGAGAGAGATGAAAGCGGGAGGAGAAGGGGATCGGGACTCACGAAGGGGGCTCCGACAAGGAGAAGGCGGCGGCGGCGCGCAGAAGGGGCGGTCGCGCGCCCGGGTTCGGTGGCGTGGAGAAGACGGCAGCGGAGTCCGGTTAGCGCCGGGGAGCAGCACGCGGCAAGATTTGACGGCGGCGGAGTTCTGGGCGCCGGGTTTGGGCACGGGCCTGGCCGGAGGCGGCACGAGAAGTCGGAGTAGGCGGAGAGGAGGTGGAGTCGGAGGCGGCCGGGACTGGAGCGGAGTGATGCGGCGGTTCGGGTGGCGTCAGGTGGCCGGAGGCGCGGGGAAGCCGGAGGGCGGAGGGCAGACGCCGGCGGTAGAGGGAGCGCTAGCGGAAGGCGGTCGCGACTGAGGCCGGTACGGGCGGAGCACGGGGCATTACGGCGACGGGCTACGTCGACGGATCAGAGTTTCGGCGGAGGGGCGACGGCATGCACGGCTGCGGGAGGCGTCGCTCGTGCGGACGACGCTTGCACGGGCGGAGGTCGCTGGTTGGGGCAGAGCGGCGCTGGTGGAGGCCGCGCTCTCAACAGCGGTAGGCGGCTCTTTCGCGCGCTGGTGGTGTCGCAGCCCTGTGCGGTGGTCGCGGTCAACGCGGCGGAGGAATGGAGTGGTCCGGCCATGAGGTAGCAGCTCCGAAACGCGCAGGAAGGCGGCAGAGCGGCCTAGCACGGTGGCGGACGACGAAGGTTAGGGCTTCACCTTCTTCTATTTTGCTGTGGTGTCGATGGTGGTCTCGTGGGTTGCCGACGGTGGGTTACGGTGGTAGTTGTTTGGAGGTGGTGGTGCGTGGCGAAGAGGGCGGCCACTCCGGTGGAGCGGTTCGGGATATGGGTAAAGTGGCTGACGATGGCGACGGGGTGCTGTCAGAACGGTGTCGGGGAGGAACAGGCAGTGTTGGAGGCCGGGATGATGGAGGTGACAGCGGCGGGTAACGCCAGGAGAGGTGGCATGGAGGCTGAGTTAAGTTTAGTATTAAGTCGTCGTGTCGGGAGTGTCTTTCACGCCCCGCTCCCGTAGGAGCGATCGTCCTCGCTAAGGCGTGATGTCGCACGAGCCTAGATTGCGCTCGTGCAAGGCAGGTTCCATAACGGCCGATTACAGCGGCGGCGACGGGGTCGTCACACAGAAGTCCCAAGCAGATACATTAAATATGCAGCAGAAATTTAAGAACAAGTACACATGAACACAAGTCATTCAAAAGAATCTCTTTATTTACATTGAATACAAGATTACATTTGTGGGCGCAAGGCCAAATTACAAGTCTCTCGCGCTCAATTTTCTCTCATTTACAAGTCACTCTGCTCTCTCTCTCATCTCTCGATTACAATGCTTGAGCCAGCGGAAGCTTTAGAAGGCGATGTTCATACATTATGTCCTGTATAAGTCTTCGGTTCCATGCGGCCACACGCTTCGAATCGCCAAGGAACTCCGTGCCTCGACGCATCCAAGCGAGCTCCTTGCCATGAGCTTCTACCTGTGCCTGCACATGAAACACTGTGTGGGTGTCAGTACTCAACTGTACTGGTGGAGTGAGCTCCTCGCCCACCCATACAAAACCGACACGTTCATTTACTTTGTGCAGTTTAAAACCCTTTCGATTGTCTTTCTAGTCTTGCCTTAGGATTCATTTTAAGACTTGACGTCTAACCAACTCGACGTGCAACGACATGGTCGTGCTACAATACCAACGTGTATTTCGATCGAGGCAGTGCCTCATCGTCTAGGTACTTGACCAAGCTTCAACTCGGGACGGCAGGGTCGTGCCATATTCTATTCGTAACTTAACATGTTCGGGACAGTGCTTCGCCGAGGAGCAACTTATGCGCACTCGGCCGTGCCAAGACTTTTACTTAAACTCAAGCCTACTAGACCAACTTTCGTGCTAGCGACGTCAAGGGAGAACGACTCGTGCAGTTCGTGCCTCTAGACCTTGCTTAGACTTGTCCGTGCTTCAAGATTGAGGCCGCGTCTCGCAACATATCAAGACTTATCATGTTCCGCCTTACGGTATTTCCTGTTCGACTCATGAACCAACTTGGGCAACTTATGAAACATAGTATCGACTTCATGGACATCCCGAGGCCATCTATCGTGCCAAGCACAGTGCCTATGCTGTAGCCCAATCTTAGGCCCAGACATTGTGTACCCGACTAGACAAGCATTCAAGTTCTAGACTCAATCCAAAGGCATACACGTGGTGTGCCGCTATTGCCGACATATCTACATGAGATGGTCACTAGCAATGTCAAGCTATCTTGGACATGGCTCGTGGGATATCGGCCTGTACCTATACGGGTAGCTAGCCCGGTGGGGCCGAACTCTCCCATACGGTCATCCAGCATCCTACTTTGAGCCACACTCGCTTCCCCCGGGTCGAATGATCCCAGCGCCCCGGTGATCACTCGAGAAGACTATACCTTGTCGACAAGTTGTCCAATGACCATGCATACTCGATCTATCCAGTCTATCCAGTCCTTTCTTAACATGACCATGCATTCTTTCTTTCTATCGAGACTTAACGAGACTCCCAAGCCGCGGAACCGATCTCGTGTGCGGGACATATCAAGACTTAGCGAGACTCCCAAGCCAGGGGACCGATCTCGTGTGCGGGACATATCAAGACTTAGCGAGACTCCCAAGTAGCGGGACTGATCTCGACGACAACAAGTTGCATGGACTTCCTTTGTTCGTGGCAAGCTTTTCACTAAATCGATCGTAACTCGTGCCTTAGACAGGCCTGGTTCTATAGGCGACGCTAACGCTCAAGTCATATACTTATACGACGAGCCTTGTTCTCAAGGGACTACGCGACTTGACAACCGCAGATAGAGCGTGAAAGTGCTAGAATTGGCTTCGATAGCCCAACGCAACACTTGTCTAACTTATTCGGCAATGACTCAACGAGCAAAGGCTACGCCGAGCTTCGCATCGAAGGAACGTGCTAGGCACGGGGTCGACTTGGACAACCAACTTTTCGGGTGCCTAGACTTAAGCCAACGAGCCGTGCGAGACGACTTAACTTGCGGGACGTGCGAAGGCTATGCCAAGCCTTGCGGGACAGGACTGTGAATGCTTTATTAGCATTCATGCGGGCGACGCCTATAACTTAGGCTATTTCAAGTGTTAGGACAAAACTACGGGATCGTGCATGCTTTTCAAGCATCACGCAGGCGACGCCTATGACTTAGGCTATTTCCAGTGTCGGGACAACTTAGCAACTTAAGCCAACTTCCTTCTCCCAAGCCACGGGATCGAAGGATCGAGTGTCATTTGAAAGCACGCTGAGCCGACTTCTATGCAGACCGTGGGACCATTTTCCATGTTCTAAGACATTCCGACGGGTCGGGATTATTCCCTTAGCTATGTGCGTTCGTAGCTTTTAGATTAGCCTACTTGTGCAAGTTGAAAACATTGCGAGTTATTATGTGAAGGCTAAGATGAGGCAAGTTCACCGAAACTACCCCACCTGTGCGAGGAGTCGCCTCGGACGAGCGAGCCTTCGAGTAGCCGTTGCAAGGCTAAGTTCCAACGCCGTCGGCGTTTCGATTTCTCCGATTGACTTTGTGGGACGGGGCACTACAACATACACCACTCAGAACAAGTCTCGTCCTCGAGACTTTCCTGAGGGCAAGCCATCCTACCATTTCTATGGCCAAAACTTAATCGTGCACACTCCGCCTACGCGTTTCCTCAATTCCGAGCCATGCTCGAACGACTATCAATCTTTCCGTTAACATGATTTCAAGATCTCGACACTCTCCCATTTTCAAGTCTTGCTTGAACTCATCGTATCACTTGGCTGGATCGTGCACGCATTCCAAGCGTCCCCAAAATACATGCATTCAGCCAAGCCGCATGATAAAGAATTTGTCATTCTCACTCGAGTCGCATCGTGCACATACCCAGGCGTCCCTAAAATATATGCATGTCGGCCGAATCTCGTGAGCAGGGTTTCCTATTCTCGATTTACTCTTTCAGTCCATGCCAATCCTCAAGATCAATCTTTCGATTGATAACACTTTCAACAGGGGCGTCTCGCCTAACCGCTAGGCCAATCTTTGCGAGGCTAAGTCAATCTTGACTCCATGCGGCCACACGCTTTGAATCGCCAAGGAACGCCGTACCTCGATGCATCCAAGCGAGCTCCGAGCCACGAGCTTCTACATGTGCCTGCACATGAAAACTATGTGGGTGTCAGTACTCAACTGTACTGGTGGAGTGAGCTCCTCGCCCACCCATACAAAACCGACACGTTCATTTACTTTGTGCAGTTTAAAACTCTTTCGATTGTCTTTCTAGTCTTGCCTTAGGATTCATTTTAAGACTTGACGTCTAACCAACTCGACGTGCAACGACATGGTCGTGCTACAATACCAACGTGTATTTCGATCGAGGCAGTGCCTGATCGTCTAGGTACTTGACCAAACTTCAACTCGGGACGGCAGGGTCGTGCCATATTCCATTTGTAACTTAACATGTTCGGCACAGTGCTTCGCCGATGAGCAACTTATGCACACTCGGCCGTGCCAAGACATTTACTTAAACTCAAGCCTACTAGACCAACTCTCGTGCTAGCGACATCAAGGGGGAACGACTCGTGCAGGTCGTGCCTCTAGACCTTGCTTAGACTTGTCCGTGCTTCAAGATTGAGGCCGCGCCTCGCAACATATCAAGACTTATCATGTTCCGCCTTACGGCATTTCATGTTCGACTCATGAACCAACTTGGGCAACTTATGAAACATAGTATCGACTTCATGGACATCCCGATGCCATCTATCGTGGCAAGCACGGTGCCTATGCTGTAGCCCAATCTTAGGCCCAGACATTGTGTTTCCGACTAGACAAGCATTCAAGTTCCAGACTCAATCGAAAGGCATACACGCGGTGTGCCACTATTGCCGACACATCTACATGAGGTAGTCACTAGCAATATCAAGCTATCTTGGACATGGCTCGTGGGATATCGGCCTGTACCTACATGGGTAGCTAGCCCGGTGGGGCCGAACTCTCCCATACGGTCATCCAGCATCCTACTTTGAGCCACACTCGCTTCCCCGGGGCCGAATGATCCCAGCGCCCCGGTGAGCACTCGAGAAAACTACACCTTATCGACAAGTTTTCCAATGACCATGCATACTCGATCTATCCAGTCTATCCAGTCTTTTCTGAACATGACCATACATTCCTTCTTTCTATCGAGACTTAACGAGACTCCCAAGCCGCGGGACCGATCTCGTGTACAGGACATATCAAGACTTAGCGAGACTCCCAAGCCAGGGGACCGATCTCGTGTGAGGGACATATCAAGACTTAGCGAGACTCCCAAGTAGCGGGACCGATCTCGGCGACAACAAGTCGCGTGGACTTCCTTTGTTCGTGGCAAGCTTTTCACTAAACCGACCGTAACTCGTGCCTTAGACAGGCCTGGTTCTATAGGCGATGCTAACGCTCAAGTCATATACTTATACGACGAGCCTTGTTCTCAAGGGACTACGCGACTTGACAACCGCAGATAGAGCGGGACAGTGCTAGAATTGGCTTTGATAGCCCAACGCAACACTTGTCTAACTTATTCGGCAACGACTCGACGAGCAAAGGCTACGCTGAGCTTCGCATCGAGGGAACGTGCTAGGCACGGGGTCGACTTGGACAACCAACTTTTCGGGTGCCTAGACTTAAGCCAACGAGCCGTGCGAGACAACTTAACTTGCGGGACGTGCGAAGGCTATGCCAAGCCTTGCGGGACAGGACTGTGCATGCTTTATTAGCATTCATGCGGGTGACGCCTATGACTTAGGCTATATCAAGTGTTGGGACAAAACGACAGGACCGTACATACTTTTCAAGCATTCACGCAGGCGACGCCTATGACTTAGGCTATTTCCAGTGTCGGGACAACTTAGCAACTTAAGCCAACTTCCTTCTCCCAAGCCACGGGATCGAAGGATCGAGTGTCATTTGAAAGCACGCTGAGCCGACTTCTATGCAGACCGTGGGACCATTTTCCATGTTCTAAGACATTCCGACGGGTCGGAATTATTCCCTTAGCTATGTGCGTTTGTAGCTTTTAGATTAGCCTACTTGTGCAAGTTGAAAATATTGCGAGTTATTATGTGAAGGCTAAGACGAGGCAAGTTCACCGAAACTACCCCCACCTGTGCGAGGAGTCGCCTCGGACGAGCGAGCCTTCGAGTAGCCGTTGCAAGGCTAAGTTCCAACGCCGTCGGCGTTTCGATTTCTCCGATTGACTTTGCGGGACGGGGCAATACAATGTCCGACACGACTGGGTGGACGTCCGGGATTGTCGGACATGATAGAATTATTGTATTTGTATGGTGGAGATATAGTAGACGGGGGGCACAGACACGATGCACAATCTTTGGATGGAAAATTTTATGGAGGAGTACCTCTCCTTTTATAGGAGGTGGAAATTTCCAGTTGGATAGGGATTGGGAGAATTTAAATCCCAATTAGATAAATCATCTATTAATTCAAATTGATTTAAAATAATTCAATCCAAATCAAATCCAATCTAAATAAATTCTATACTTAATTTAAAATATTTTAAATAAATTCAATAAAATCTTTTCCAATTTAAATTGTAATATTTAATCAAATATTAAATAAAACAAACGTTTAAATATCTTTTTCATAAATATTAAAATATTGCATTAATTAATTTCAAAAATCAAGATAATTACTTAAATATTAAACCAAAAAATAGCTTTTTATAAATAACAAATATATTACTATACAAATTCCAAATTTTGCAAATATCTAAAATATATTTTATATAAACCAAAATTTTCCAAATCACTAATTATTTTTAAATGACGAATAAGACAACTCTTTTATAAAATAAAAATATTTATTACCTTTGTTTGAACATGTACTTTCATATATAATAATTTTATAATAAAAATATTTTTCTAACATATGTACCTCGACACATATTCGCACTTGTCGAGAAATTACAAAATGCAAATCTCGTACGCTACAACAATGTGAATTTATATGCGACGTGTAGATACGAAGTACAAAATAATTACAATAATATAAAAAAAAATCGTAGAAGAAATTTTTTGGGGGTTTACATCCTACCCAACTTAAAAGAATTTCGTCCTCGAAATTTAGGAATAATTAGGGAAGGTAGGCTTAAGTGGATAGAAGCAGTTTTATTGATACGAAATTGATTCACATTAAACGAGAAGGCAATCACAATATTTAGACCGGACGGCGAGCGATATTTTAATGGATAATAGATCAGTGGGATGACTAGGAAAGAATCAGTTATAGTATGATTATGCGTATGACAACCCCTCGAGGACTATAATCCCTCATTCACTGTCATTTGTTCTATGGACGTGTAAGCTCCCCAGATAGGTAATAGTCTTCCAATATAAATTTTGATCATTAGAACATTTCATTACATGTTTCCAATATCGTTAAAATCTCTAATCGTCCTTATCGATTAGCCCTATTCACTCGTTCAATTTGTTTTGTCCGTAATTTTATAATCCATAACCTTATTTTCTTCTTTACTTCGATCATTTGCCTCTCAAACTTGAATTCCAAAATGTATGCGTATATCTCATTCGATATTTCGCCGTGAGTTCAACAGATTTGAATTCATTGAATCTCTAATACACTTCTACCACATATCTACATATATAGATATCTATATTCCTCAATTAGATTTCGTTGTTCATAATCTCTCAAAAGTAGGAATTCGATAATCCTTCAATATCTTGAGTCGTACTTATCCTAAAGATATCATCTTAAATATTTGTTGACCATATCTTCACCAAGCAATCTTTTATAAATGAAAATCTCTCAATCTCTTATTTATTAGGGTCTTCCTCGGAAATTGGAACCCAATGATCTTATAATCCATGATGGTAAAAATAACCCGTCTTTACTTCAAACTCACATTCACTTTTAGAAACGTATTCTTAAATCGTCAAAAATGTACGCACTTTCTTTCTTCAACAATTGGTTATCTTTGAAACCTATTATCTTTATGACACCTTATTTTATCGAAGGCAAGTCCACGTTGCCTTTATCAAGAATTTGCATTCATCAATTTAATATATAACATGGTTCTTTAACCACCAAAGCTTTAGAAATTATTCACTCGATATTTAGTTACCTCAAAACAATTTTGAAAATTGAGAAGTCTATTTACCTTTGATTGTTTTATCAACCCAATATTACATTTCTCACTTCATCTATTTGGATTTATCGCACATTTTTATTTATGTCCATTCTACACCTTGTAGTCTCGTAATTATCTTAACCAACTGTCTTATTTATCCTTGCTGTGGGGTTCTCTAATCTACCTCTACTAACCCGAAATTGTCGTGATCAAATTTCATTTCGCATAAGGGAATCATACAAGGAACAAGGTTGCATAAACAATGGAGAAATCATAGTGAAATATGAGTAAGCAATTTTAATTGGAAGGAAGGAAAGTAAGTGTTGCTAATATTGCATGAAGAGTAAAAGGTGTTATGGGTCTAAGTAAATCAAGATAATATAAGAAAATAAAATGACAAGGGTTAAGCAGTCAAGATAAAACACAAGGTTAAGCATTTAACGGATTTAGCAGATCGCAATCGGGCCGAAGATTTGAGTCGAGATTGAGTCCAAATATATAGTCAAAAGTATATCGGTAACATGGTATAGGTTATAGTTAGTCTTTATGACCCAAAAGTCGTACCATAAAAATAGACTACAATGGGACGTGTTTTAGTGGGACATGATATACCTACATGAAGGTGAGTTCGTCTAGGTCTTGCATGTGAAATTGGTTGGAAGGAAAAGTCTAGTGTTGTCCTCCAAATATTGAAGTCACGATAGGGAACGCCAAATGATCAAAATAGAAAGTGGGTATTCATAAGGTACTAATTAATGTACAAAAATAAAAGGTTAAAGCACGAAATAAAGATAATTTATGAAATCTCGTAGATCAAGTTAAGATAAGTTAGAGACACAGTTTCTAGAGGGAAGATAGTCTCATAGATAAGGGTATGGTCAAGGGAATGATTCCAATCATTTCGAAGTTTCAAACAATTAGATGGTCACGAATAAATATCTAGATTTGAGGGAAGGTCCAGTAAGTCAAAGATATGTTCATCGATTTGGTCGATGACTAACTATACTTGTGTATATGCAATATCATAGTCATAGGTGGCATGGCAATCTAATGTGGAATACTTCTATCCCACTAGGGTGACCTTACTTGCTTCTTGGTCCTCTACCAATATATGATCTAATCTAAAATTTAAAGTTCCTCGAAATTTCTCAATAAAATTTCCAAGATACTTCGCCAAAAATTCCAATTATCTTAGGCTGTCAACTTTAATCAAAATTTTAAATTTCTAGTCAATCTCGAAACAACCCTTGTATATCGCAAATCGAATAATAATAAAAAATTTCAAAATCATAACTCAACATTTAAATAAGTTTATCATCCGAAATTCATACTACAAAATGAAATATTTTAATAACTCCCGAATTTAATTCTATATCCTTCAAATGTGTATATCTAGCCTCCAATAAGTCACAACTACTCTTCAAAAGTAAATTTTTTTCACCAAAATTTAAATATCCATAATCAAGGCTTTAAACTCGAAATCTAAATAACTTTATAAATCATAGATCATATGACGTAATTTAATTCAAAAACATTTTACCAAAATTCAATCATCCTCAAATTTTGGTCAACCGTAAATCATAGTTTAAAATTTTATAATCCTTTTCAAATCAAATTTATATCCCTCCAAAAGATGTATAGCTATAACTCAATAAATCATAAATGTTCAAAGTCCTCCAAAATAAAAACGTAAAATCAAATCAATTTGTTTTCTCGATCTAGCTATCCTCTTGTGTATATCATCTTGTAATATCAAATTAAAATTCCAACGATCTTTTGGAAGCGATAATATGCTACTACCCAACTTGGAATTAACTAATCCTTAAGATCATATTTCTAGGAAAATAAATGCCTTTATAACTCAAATAAAATCTCAATGCATATTAATTGTTAATACAAACTTCCTAGCCATGTGTTTGACCTACGAGCATATAATAGTGTAGTCATCTTACTAACTGTCACTAAGCACGAAAGATAAGAATTTACGGTAGAAAGAGTTCAAGCAGGATACAAAGTAAGGATGGTAACGAGAGTTTGAAACTTGAAGCAAGGGAGGAGGTCAAGCTGGTGGATGAGATTCTAGACTCTAATCCTATATTGCAGGCCCGTTCGGTACAGTTATGTAACCAAAACGACAAACTTGACCTGTATGGGCCACCACAAAAACATGTAACGCCCCAGTCCCAAAATACGTAGGACTAAAACGTAATCATGCCAGCTGTATACATACGAAGTATATGTACCATCGTATGTATACATAAGCTGTAAAATACAGTAACCAAGACACTAAATCTCATCTATAAAGATAAATAATGATATAAAAGCAACTTTAAATTTGTCATGTATACAATCGTTGGGCGGAGACAAATCTACTACCAACAAGTAAGGAAAATACATGGAAAGTTAAAATGAGTTTGGCGGACGAAGCGAAGACGATCAAAGTGCAATCATCCTCGAAGGAATAGTGACGATCATGGCCACGGCTAGAACACCTGCGAAAGACAAGAGCACACACCTGGCGAGATAACCAGGTCCTCAGAGGGACGTAACAAGATACAATAAATATGCCATATAAATACTGAATATAAAACATGCCACAATCAAAGAAAGTGATAAGACATAAATAGGGGAACCTAATCGTACTAAAGTGAACATGCAGATAAGAACAAACCTTTCGTCGCTATGAGCCCTGGCTGTAAATTGGATCTGGTATAGTCCCCACTTGGGCACCATTGACCACAGCGCATGACGTTCAAAAATGACAGTGGCAAACCTGAGAGGCTCAACATACCCGTATCTCCAGCGGAGCTTCCTGGTTACAAGCGAAGTGCAATCGAAGCCCATACGACAAGGAAATGTTCTCTCCATCCAATCTACCTATCATGTCGCATCCACGACCATGTATCACTACTAACCGTCAAGTCTTCTAACACACAATTATTGACAGTTAGACCTAACGCACGTCCTATACGCATCAGTGATCAGCCAACACGCAAGTTCGGATGCTATATACTACTCATAACTCACACATCTCGTGGCACATCAGTGTCAAGTTTATGTAATGCACTAAACTAGTGGTAGTCCCTTAACTCTAGGTCTATATGCAATCAAAGGATAAGTATCAAGGTACAAGCTAATATCACTGAGCAGGCAGTAAATCAAGAACTGGAAATAAATGAACAGTGATATGTAAATAAATAAATGTAGACTGAATATAAACAGTTTAATGGCAAGATATCTTGCCTGGTGTTACGCCTGGTGTAGTGCAATATTCGACAAGTCTTGATTGTCCAATAGCCATGTTCGATGTGTCATGGTCCAAAGTTGCAAGGAAATAGAGAAGCACGATTAGCTATGAGTAAAGGGAATAATTCGAAGAGAGTTTGAGCGAAGAGACGCGTGTCCTATTTTTAGAAAATATTTCATAATATACTTGAAAAATAATTCAACGTAAATACTTGAAAATATTTTATATATGTAAATTGTAAAAAAACATTTTTATTAGTCCAAAAAATACTTAAAATAATAAATCTTTTTAGGTAAAACTCTAAGTTGTCAAAGCATTTTAAATAAGTACTTTGAAAATAAATAAAAATAGTTTGGGTTTAAACCCTAATTTTGTCAAAATATATTTTAGAAAATATTAATTATCGAATTTATTTAATAAACCGAATAATACACTAATAATAATAAAATCATAATCATAACAAAAATATTAAAATAATACTAATAATATAATAACAATAATAATAATAATCAACAGTATTAATAATCTAATAATAATAATAATAATAATAAATCCTAACAGAAATATACATCTCATTCTTTAATATAATAATAATAATGATGATAATAATAATAATAATAATGATGAATATGATAATAATGGTAAGAAGGACAGATGCTGTTCTCTTTTTCATAAAAAGAGTGAGAGAGAGATGAGAGCGGAAGGAGAAGGGGATCGGGACTCACGAAGGGAGCTCCAGCAAGGAGAAGGCGGCGGCGGCGCACAAAAGGGGGCGGTCGCGCGCCGGGGCTCGGTGGCGTGGAGAAGACGGCGGCGGAGTTATGGGCGCCGGGTTTGGGCGCGCGCCTGTCCTGAGGCGGCACGAGAAGTCGTTGGAGGCGTAGAGGAGGTGGAGTCGGAGGCGGCCGGGATTGGAGCGGAGTGATACGGCGGTTCGGGTGGCGTCAGGTGGCCGGAGGCATGGGGAAGCCGGAGGGCGGAGGGCAGACACCGACGGTGGAGGAAGCGCCGGCGGAAGGCGGTCGCGACTGAGGCCAGTACGGGTGGAGCACGGGGCATCACAGCGACGGGCTGCGTCGGCGGATCAGAGTTTCGGCGGAGGGGCGAAGGCCTACACAGCTGCGGGAGGCGGCGCTCGCGCGGACGGCGCTTGCGCGGGCGGAGGTCACGGGTTGGGACGGAGCGGCGTTGGTGGAGGCGCGCGCTCAACAGCGACGGACGGCTCCTTCGCGTGCTGGTGGTGTCTCGGCCCATTTGCGGTGGTCGCGGTCAACGCGGCGGAGGATGGGAGTGGTCCGGCCATGAGGTAGCAGCTCCGGAATGCGTAGGAAGGCGGCAGAGCGGCCTAGCACGATGGCGGACAACGAAGGTTAGGGTTTCACCTTCTTCTATTTTTTTGTGGTGTCGATGGTGGTCTAGTGGGTTGCCGACGGTGGGTTACGGTGGTGGTTGTCTGGAGGTGGTGGTGCGTGGCGAAGGGGGCGGCCACTCCGGTGGGACGGTTCGGGATATGGGTAAAGTGGCTGACGATGGCGACGGGGTGCTGTTGGAACGGGGTCGGGGAGGAACAGGCACTGTTGGAAGCCGGGATGATGGAGGTGACAGCGACGGGTAACGCCAGGAGAGGTGGCGTGGAGGCTGAGTTAAGTTTAGGATTGAGTCGTCGTGTCGGGAGTGTCCGACACGGCTGGGTGGACATCCGGGATTATCGGACGTGATATAATTATTGTATTTGTATGGTGGGGATATAGTAGACGGGTGGCACAGACACGATGCACAATCTGTGGATGAAAAAATTTATGGAGGAGTACCTCTCCTTTTATAGGATGTAGGAATTCCCAGTTGGATAGGGATTGGGAGGATTTAAATCCCAATTAGATAAATCATCTATTAATTCAAATTGATTTAAAATAATTCAATCCAAATAAAATCCAATCTAAATAAATTCTATACTTAATTTAAAATATTTTAAATAAAGTCAATAAAATCTTTTCCAATTTAAATTGCCATATTTAATCAAATATTAAATAAAACAAATGTTTAAATATCTTTTTCAGAAATATTAAAATATTGAATTAATTGATTTCGAAAATCAAGATAATTACTTAAATATTAAATCAAAAATAGCTTTTTATAAATAACAAATATATTACTATACAAATTCCAAATTTCGCAAATATCTAAAATATATTTTATATAAACCAAAAATTTCCAAATCACTAATTATTTTTAAATGACGAATAAAACAACTCTTTTATAAAAATAAAAATATTTATTACCTTTGTTTGAACATGTACTTTCATATATAATAATTTTATAATAAAAATGTTTTTCTAACATATGTACCTCGATACATATTCGCACTTGTCGAGAAATTACAAAATGTAAATCTCGCACGCTACAACAATGTGAATTTATATGCGACGTGTAGATACGAAGTACAAAATAATTACAATAATATAAAAAAATCGTAGAAGGGGGGTTTACATTTTCTTACTGGTTCCCTCTGTCGTTCGCCGAACGTTATGGACGGATTTTACTGATTCCCGATGAGAGGGACGATGCCACTGCTATACAGCTCGAGTGCCCATATGTGAAGGTTCGTTCTTTGCATATTCACTATAGTACGGTTAGGTACCCTATTGTATGCATCCCTTATTTTCTATTAAATATCACAGTTTATATGGCATGATATTATGTATCTTGTTACATCCCTCTGAGGACCTGGTTATCTCTCTAGGTATGTGCTCTTGTCTTTCGCAGGTGTTCTAGCTCTAGCCGTAATCATCACTATTTCTTCGAGAATGATTGCACTTGAATCATCTTCGCTTCGCTCGCCAAACTTATTTCATTTTCCATGTATTTTTCTCTTACTTGTTTGTAGTTGTCTCCGCCCAACTACATGTACAAATGACAATTTATTATCATTATATGACATCTTTTATTCTTTTATTTTGTGGATGAGATTAATTTGTTGTGGTTCTACTGTATTTTATAGCTTATGTATTCATACGAGATTTCCATATATTGGAGTGTACTTCGTATGTATACAGCTGGCATGTCTACGTTCCTAGTCCTACGTATTTTGGGACTGGGACGTTACATGTTTTTGTGGTAGCCCATACAGGTCAAGATAAATTGTTTGGTTACTTTACCGTACCAAGCAAGCCTGCGTATAGGATTAGAGTCTAGGATCTCATCCACATACTTGACCTTTTTCCTAGATTTTATCTACCGTTCGACTCCTTGATTTGCATCTTGCTTGATTCCTTCTATCATTATTCTTATATTCCCTTTGTACTTGCTAGAGATTAACCCTACTAGTTAGATGTCCCAAACACCCTTAGCTTAATCCTTTTAAGTTGGGTAGAATACGCCACGGCCTGACAAACCCTTGACCGCTAAAGAGAATACAAATAGTATTATCTAGACTATAGAGACTAAAAGAATTTAACCCATTTGGTCAACCAAGCCTTGGTCAATAAAACCATAGAATGATAGTATAGAAATAAACAAGACTTAGATTCTCATGACTCTTAGTCTATTCATATTTGTTTTATTTCATCTACCATCGTGCATATGTTCCACTATCTAGACTAATGATGCTAATATAGCCTAGTATTTGCAAGCTAGTTCTTTATCGAGCTTGATCAAGGCATATGATATTGAGCGGCCGCTCACTAACATATTGTCTAATCAGAACCGGTGCATGATGGTCTGATCAACCGAGTGCACTTTGGTTCGCTTTTATATATTGTTCTACGTGGATGAGACATAGTTAAAACTTGCCTCTAAATTCCTTCCACGATTGCCTTGACAATTCCTTGGAAATTATTCGATCGCCTTTGAATCACATATTCATATTTGATAACCTCGCCTTTGAACTCTTTATTGCTTTCGCCTTCACCTATTTTAGAAGGACGAAGGCGTTGGACTTGAATTTCCTCTAGTCGTCCTATCACTTATGACCATTACCACTTAATTTTGTTATAATTTTATCTTGAACTACTCGTCCTTTTTTGGCCTATATTTACTATCATGACCCTCTAATCGCCTAATTTAGGAATGAATCTAATTCATTCTCTTAATCGTGCCTCAACCTACTCTCAAGAACCCATATCTTCTAGGTCTCTAACTTATTTTCTCTTGATATTGTACTATTCCTTATTACAAGTTATTTTGATTAAACTTTAACCCTCACTCATTTTTCCTTCTTACGCTAACCCATGATTATTCTCACCGTTATTGAAATCGCAATTTCCTACTGTATGTTTCATTGAACGTCGTGATTGCTTGTTCCTCATCGATACCCCCCTTGTGCCTGCTCACCCCCTACTAATTCTTAATTTCGAGGACGAAATTCTTTTAAGTTGGGTAGGATGTAAAACCCCTAAATTTCTACTATTTTTTCAAAATAAATTTGTTACTGATTTTTTTATTTTTTTTATTTTGTATTGTACGTCGCAAAGTTGTATTGTACGTCGCACGCAAAATTTCGTTTTTCGTAATTTCTCGACGAATACGAATATGTGCGAGTGTGCATATTTTTAGAAAACATTTTCTATTTTCCAAGTGATATATATAATAATTATTTTGCCATCATACCAAATTTCTAAGTTGTATTTTAAGCCTTTTCCTTCTAACAGTTATTAATAATAAATAATATTTTTGTTGTATACTAGAAAAGCAAAAATATTCGTAAAAATTATTTGTGCATACATATATCATAATTATTTATTAGCTTATTTTTAAATAAATAGTATAATTTTTGAAATTATTATTATTAATATTTTTGGAAAACATATTTTTAAAATTTATCTGGCAATTTAAATCTTGATTTGATTTTATGGATATATTTAAATAGTTAAATTAATATCTATAATTGAAATATGATTTATTTTATTTAATTTTAAATTAAAAGGAGGAATTTAATTAGATTTAAATTAAATTTGTATTTGTATTTGGATTTGGATTTGATTGATTTTGAATTGATTAGTAGCAAATTATCTAATTGGGTTTAAATAAATCATAATCCCTATCCAACTGGGGATTTCCACATCCTATAAATAGGCAGGTACTCCTCCATAATTTTTACCACCCACGTGCATCGTATCCATGTTTTCCCCTCCCATATCTTATTCCAAGATTTAAATATACATAAACCTCTCCGTGTCGGACATATCCCGACACCATCAAATCCTATACCTAGCCACCGACCAAAACCTCGATGCAAATCCTAAAAGCCTAAGCCAAACGTCACCACCTCCAGACAATCGTACCATCATCATCGCCACAGCCATCGATAGCTGGACATCCGTTGTTACCATCTTTCCTCCACCTTCGTCATTAGCACCACATCCCCCAGCCAAGACAGACCCGACCACAATCCCTTCTCCGCCACGTCCGAATCTGTACAGCCTCCGTTTCTATAATGCCCCAGTCCCAAAATACGAAGGACCAGGTATACGAATACATGCCAACAGCACTTCACTAATGGGCCAAGCTACACAACAAGCCCATTAGCGAAATACTTAAGCTGTAAATCATGATAACACCCAGAAATACAATACAGTCCACATGTATATACATCTAATCATATCCACAGAGTCCACAAAGAGATCAAGAATAAATAAGGAAATGTCTCAAATATCCAGCAATAAAAGTAAAAGTCTGTGCGGGTAAATCATCTCGAAATCATAAAAATAGAAAGAAAGTACAAATTAACTACAAGTCTGATAAAAAGAAAAGGAAATAATGTAGCAAGACTAAATATGATTATAACATGATCACGAAAAATCCTCTGGCACCATCTCGTCCTCCTGTGCCGGTACGCCTCCGATCTCAGCTCCCGATCCGTAAACCTCTGGGTAGTCTTCAGCTTCGTCTAAGCCTGGGAAATAGCCAAGTCCTCAGAGGACTAGCAAGGTGCATAATATATATGCCAAGGTACAAAAATAAAAATATGAACTAAGGCAATCTACTGTATCCGTCTATGGGCTATGCAAGTGAGATACTTTTCTAGAATACCAGACCCCTTCCACTAAGGCTCACTAGCACCTCAACATGGTATTGTCCCCAGTACCTGTGTCGTGGCACCAAGGACAATCAATTCTCAACAGTGATAATCCTTTACTCTGATACAGAGATAAAGGTTACTAAACAACGGGCCACACGACCATAGGTCTAACATTATAGTCAAGTTCTCCCCAATCCCCATGTCTAGAATCTAGCAATGTCAAGTCTGTACAGTCATCTCGAAAGGAAAAGCAATACTGATAAAGAAATCTAGAATGCAAACACGAGGTCAATACTACGAATAGTCATGTAAACCTTGCATCATGAATATGTCGGTGTCCTGTGGTCAATTGTGTCAATGGACACATCAGTATGAACGTAATGCCTAATGTTAATACTCGATGTCACTATCATGACATCGGTACCCGTCTATAAACGAACACTAAGTATCAACGTCCTACGTCATGTAATGCTAAATAAAAACAACAAGACAGAAAAGAAAGATCTGCAACGATGGCAAGGCACATTTGCCTGTAACTGCTGTCTGCGGGTAAGCCTATACAACTCCGGTGTCCTTGTCGATCCTCCCAAGCTCACCTATAATAATACACTATATTTAATATTTTATATCAACACACCATATATAAATTATATGAGTATATACGCCTCCTAGTTGCCATAACGTTGTTACGACACTGCATCTATTATATAAGTACATATAGGTAATAACCTCTCGTAAATACTTTACAATTATAAAATAATATATTTAAATTCTGAAATTTATCTATAAATATTTATATATTGCTATAATGCTATTTTTAATAGGAAACCCTTTCACAAGAGGTCTTATGTCAATGTCACATATGACTTCCTCAAATCGACCCATTAATTTAGTTCCGAAACAATGATAAAATAAAAATAATAAATTATGTAAAAATTACAAAAATTAGTTAAATTAGTATTTATAAAGTTAAACCTTAAACAACATAAAGTTCAATATGGATTCTTGGAGTTTTGACACTTTTGGACACAAGGAAAACAGAATTTTTCGGAGTTCGGTGACATGATAAATGTCATGGATTTTTAAAAATAGCAAACGGATGCAAAACCTAACTTTCAGATATGCGTTGGAAAGGTATCGACGTCTAGATTCTGAATAAAAATAATAAAAGGGTAGAAACTGAACTTAGATAGGCAAAAATTGGTCCGCAACAAAATTCATCAGTTCTAAATACCCTGTCGTAGAATCAACGCCACGGACAAACCGCTTGAACTAGGGGATCCGGCGATCAGAGGTTGGACTAGACACACAAAGGTAACTCATAGAATTGGTTTGAGGAGAAAAAGATGAGAAAAAGTGGGTGAAATATCATCTACAATTCGACTAACCTTCTGTGACGTTTCAGACTTCGGTTCGACGGAGTATCGGTCCAAGTAGCACATCGTGCACCTCTCTAACGGCCTCAAGGTTGCTCCTGTAGTTTTTAGGGTGGAAGCGGATGTTGAGAGGGATGTCCAAGTGGTGGTGGTTGGCAGAAAAATCGAGGAGAAATTACATTTTGTGAAGAAAGGGGGTCGGCTAGGGTTTCGGGTTTGGAGTGGTGGCCGCTAGGTTTGGGAGGATTTATGGAGTAGTGGGTGGTTATGAGAGAGGGGGATGGTTAGGGTTTGATAGGTATATATATATATATATATATATATATATATATATATATATATATATATATATATATATATATATATATATATATATAGTGCATGGGCTTTGGTTTGATCTAATTTAGATAGGATTTGGTTCTCCAAATCATACTATTATTAATAGGTTTCCTATTTTGGTTAGATGTTTGACCAAGCTAAATATATAAGGGAATATTGCATATGGCTGCAATTAAACCACTAAAATTTTCTTAAATATATATATACTTGGTTTTGGTACTCCTAATTAGGCTCTAACTAGTAGGGTTGACTAGGTTATGGTCCAAGTAGCATTACTAGTCAAATTGGACCCAAAAATCAATTTAATGAGTCTTATGTGCCATTTGCAAATAAGTAGCACATGAGAACTCGATTGGATGATACACCCTAGGCATGTACATTGTAGACTCAAAATGGATCAAAACCATATATTGGGACATACGGTTTCGATCTATGTCAAGTCCCAAAAGCAAATTGGAAGTTAGCTTAAAACTACGTCAATGGCTCGAATTGGCCTAGTTGGTCCGAAGTGCGCAAAGTCAAAGGAATATGGAAAAGTAAAATTGGATGGGACATGATATCAAACTCAAGGTGGACGACTCTAGAATTCAAATATGGAACTGGATTTGAGAAAACAATATTTGTTGTGCTTCAAAAGTCAAAGCTATGGTAAACTACTAACATAGCCATTATTGACTTTAATAAATTAAAATATCCATATAAAATAATTAAAAATAACAAAAAATAAAATCCAAAAATTAGGGGGCTTACAACCTACCCTCCTTAGAAAATTTCGTCCTCAAAATTAAAAATAACACAATTATATAGAAAAATGTTATCATATGAATAATTAAGCTAAGACTTACCGGCATCTACGAATAAGTGGGGATATCGCTCACGCATAGAATCTTCACGCTCCCAAGTTGATTCTCCCAAAGAATGGTGCCTCCATACAAGACGAACCAGTCTAATCCTCTGCCATCTGAGCATCTTCTCACTCGTATCAAAGATACCTACCGGCTACTCCTCGTATGATAAACTGGATCCCACCGTGATCTCAGAGTGATCGACCACATGCCTGGGATCAGTCACATACCTCCTCAACTGTGAGACATGGAATACATCATGCACTTCCTCTAGTGATGGGGGTAATGCAAGACAATATGCCACCTCTCCTACACGCTCAATGATATCGAACGGTCCAATATACCTTGGACTCAACTTCCTCCTACTTTCGAATCTAATAGTGCCCCACGTCGGTGAGATCCTCATAAATACATGCTCTCCTTCCTTGAATTCCAGTGGTCGACGATGCGTATCGGCCTAATGCTTCTGTCGGTCTTGAGCTGCCTGAAGATGACTCTGAATCCGCTTCACTTTCTCGACTGTCTGCGTAACAAGCTCTGGTCCAAGTATTTGTCGCTCTTACCTCTATCCTCTCGCGAAGTCTTCAAAATCTTGCATCTGTAGGTAACGCTGCCTTGATTCTATCCACAAGTGACGAATATACTTCAAGATTGGCAAGTACTCATTGTTGTCCCAGCATAATGACTTCCATTCCAAGCTCCTGAAGATCCTCTAATAACTGTGAATGAGCTACCAAGAAATATGTAGTAGGCTTCCTACTCAAAGCATCTGTCACTACGTTCATCTTGCCAGGATGGTACTGTAAATCTATGTCATAGTCTGTCATGAGCTCCAACCACCGCCTATGTCTCATATTCAACTCATTTTGCGTGAAAACATAATTCAAGCTCTTATGATCCGTAAATATCTCCACACGCTCTCCATACAAATAATGCCACCATAACTTTAGTACAAAGATCACCGCTGATAACTCCAGATCATGAGTAGGGTAATTCTTCTCATATACCATAATCTGCCTCGATGAGTAGGCTATGACCTTTCTATGTTGCATCAAAACACATCCAAGTCTACTACCTGACGCATCACTATAAACTACAAATCCTCTCTATCCAGAAGGAAGCGTCAAAATAGGTGTTGAGGTCAACCTCTTCTTCAACACTTCAAAAGCCTTTTGACAATCTTCTGTCCACTGGAACTTCTGATCCTTACGGGTTAACCGTGTCATCGGCTCTGCAATCCATGAGAAATTCTCTACGAACCTGCTGTAATATCCTGCAAGTCCGAGAAAACTCCTAACTGCTGCAACCGATGTTGGTGTCGACCAAGACTCTACGGTAGCTCTCTTTTTCTGATAAACTAAAAGTCCTTCTTTCGAGATAATGTATCCAGGGAAAGGAACTCTATCAAGGCAAAATTTATACTTACTAAGCTTAGCATACAATCTCTCCTTCCTTAATACTCCCCACACAACTCTAAGATGCTTCCCGAAAATAAGCTATAGGGAAAAAAAGGATTAAAATGTTTACTGCAGAAGAATTCTAATATCACTAATCGTACCATTCTATCGTAGGTATAGTATTATAATCTATTCAATGATACTCGTCAGTTCACTCCTAGCAATTTCTCCTAATAGGCTCTACGCATCCGATATCCAGACACTCATACTCGACTCATAATTTTACTAGGATCCATCTCTAAGAAACTTATCCATTTCTAGCTACTAATCCTCACAATTACACCAATAATCTAGCTTAATTATATTCTATAATATAACTATAAGGTTTGTCTATTTTAGTCATCTAATAAATAGAAGGTAACAGGAACCAATGACTGGATCAAACAAACCTATATACCAACTTCAAACAACGGTAGGGTCAAGCAAAGAAGGAAGGTTTGTCGAATTATCTCCAAGAACGGTATGAGGCCAGACAAATGACATAGGACGTAGTCTAGGTAAGACGAGAACCATATATCTCCGTGATTATGTCACATAAAGTTACTGCCACGCCAGTGTGCATCTGGCTGCAAATAACTTTCTTGTTCTAATACGACGGATGGCTGTAGTGCACATCTATCATGCCAGGTAATACAGGTTCTTGAGCTTATCTTGGCCAAATCTATAAAATATTTTTGAATTAACTTTTTACAAAAATACAGGAAAAATATCAACATGCATAGGATATGGTTCAAGTAGAATTTGAGAAATTATATAGCCATGATGTTGTTATCTGAAGTCTTGCCTCGTCGGTATTTCTCTGGCTGTAAAAACTTTGATTCCGTAATACAAGGATAAATATAATTTCTCAAACTTTTCCTTCAACCAATCCATAAAACACTATCCAACAACTTAGCGGAAAGGAACGAGAAGAAATACTCAGGAAGTCAACGAGAAAGGATTTAGTAAAACCCCGAATAGATAAGAACACAAAGCAATCATGTTGAGAAAGAAGATAACATGAAAGCAATCATGCAAAGAGTCTCAGAGAAGTCATATTCCTAGTTGTGGATGTATCATCAAGTCCTATTCTTCGATCGGTTGCAAGCTCGTAATAGTACGACTATCCTGGATATAACTACGACTTCGCACAATTCACTAAGACTCCACATGCACCTATGACTTCTTGCATCTATGCCTCTGCTTTACTTATATGATAGTAGGGAAGATAAATCCATTATGAAGATTTGTCTTGCTAGCATGAATAATAAGGATTACGGTAGAACATAATCAAACTGGATGCAAATGAAGAAGTCAAGTGAGAGTTCAAAATGAAGTCAAGGAAGGTATCAAGCGTGTGGATGTGATCCTATAGGTCTTTTCTATTCTAATTGCAGGCTCACGTCGGTACAGTAACGTTACCGAAGTGATTAACGTAGACCTATGGGCCACCACAAAAACATGTAACGCTCCAGTCCCAAAATACGAAGGACCAGGTATATGAATACATGCCAGCAGTACTTCACTAATGGGCCAAGCTACACAACAAGCCCATTAGCGAAATACTTAAGCTGTAAATCATGATACACCCAGAAATACAATACAGTCCACAGGTATATACATCTAATCACATCCACAGAGTCCACAAAGAGATCAAGAAAAATAAGAAAATGTCTCAAATATCCAGCAATAAAAGTAATAAAGTCTTGGCGGGTAAATCATATCGAAATCATAGAAATAGAAAGAAAGTACAAATCAACTACAAGTCTGATAAAAAGAAAAGGAAATATATAGCAAGACTAAATATGATTATAACATGATCATGAAAAATCCTCTGGCACTATCTCGTCCTCCTGTGCCGGTACGCCTCCGGTCTCAGCTCCCGATCCGTAAACCTCGGGTAGTCTTCAGCTTCGTCTAAGCCTGGGAAATAGCCAGGTCCTCAGAGGACTAGCAAGGTGCATAATATACATGCCAAGGTACAAAAATAAAAATATGAACTAAGGCAATCTACTGTATCCGTCTATGTGCTATGCAAGTGAGATACTTTTCTAGAATACCAGACCCCTTCCACTAAGGCTCACTAGCACCTCAGCAGGGTATTGTCCCCAGTACCTGTGTCGTGGCACCAAGGACAATCAATTCTCGACAGTGATAATCCTTTACTCTGAAACAGAGATAAAGGTCACTAAACAACGGGCCACACGACCATAGGTCTGATATTATAGTCAAGTTCTCCCCAATCCCCATGTCTAGAATCTAGTAATGTCAAGTCTGTACAGTCATCTCGAAAGAAAAAGCAATACTGATAAAGAAATCTAGAATGCAAACACGAGGTCAATACCACGAATAGTCATGTAAACCTTGCATCATGAATATGTCGGTGTCCTGTGGTCAATTGTGTCAATGGACACATCAGTATGAACGTAATGCCTAATGTTAATACTCGATGTCACTATCATGACATCGGTACCCGTCTATAAACGGACACTAAGTATCAACGTCCTACGTCATGTAATGCTAAATAAAAACAACAAGACAGAAAGAAAGATCTGCAACGATGGCAAGGCACATTTGCCTGTAACTGCTCTGTGGGTAAGCCTATCCAACTCCGGTGTCCTTGTCGATCCTCCCAAGCTCACCTATATAAATACTATATTTAATATTTTATATCAACACACCATATATAAATATATGAGTATATACGCCTCCTAGTTGCCATAACGTTGTTACGACATGCATATTATATAAGTACATATAGGTAATAACCTCTCGTAAATACTTTACATTATAAAATAATATATTTAAATTCCGAAATTTATCTATAAATATTTATATATTGCTATAATGCTATTTTCAATAGGAAACCCTTTCACAAGAGGTCTTATGTCAATGTCACATATGACTTTCTCAAATCGACCCATTAATTTAGTTCCGAAACAATGATAAAATAAAATAATAAATTCTGTAAAAATTACAAAAATTAGTTAAATTAGTATTTATAAAGTTAAACCTTACACAACATAAAGTTCAATATGGATTCGTGGAGTTTTGACACTTTTGGGCACAAGGAAAACAGAATTTTTCGGAGTTCGGTGACATGATAAATGTCATGAATTTTTAAAAATAGAAAACGGATGCAAAAACTAACTTTCAGATATGTGTTGGAAAGGTATCGACGTCTAGATTCTGAAAAATAATAAAAGGGTAGAAACTGAACTTAGATAGGCAAAAATTGGTCCGCAACAGAATTCATCAGTTCTGGATACCCTGTCATAGAATCAACGCCACGGACAAACCGCTTGGAACTAGGGGATCCGGCGATCAAAGGTTGGACTAGACACAAAGGTAACTCATAGAATTGGTTTGAGGAGAAAAAGATGAAAAAGTAGGTGAAACATCATCTACAATTTGACTAACCTGCTGTGATGTTTCAGACTTCGATTCGACGGAGTTTCGGCCCAAGTAGCGCATCGTGCACCTCTCTAACGGCCTCAAGGTTGCTCTTGTAGTTTCTAGGGTGGAAGCGGATATTAAGAGGGATGTCCAAGTGGTGGTGGTTGGCGGAAAAATTGAGGAGAAATTATATTTTGTGAAGAAAGGGGGTCGGCTAGGGTTCCGGGTTTAGAGTGGTGGCCGCTAGGTTTGGGGGGATTTATGGAATAGTGGGTGGTTATGAGAGAGGGGGATGATTAGGGTTTGATAGGTATAATATATATATATATATATATATATAATATATATATATATATATCTATAATATATATATATAGAATATATATATATATATTATTTATATATATATAAATATTATATATATATTATATATATTTTATATATATATATATATATATATATATAGTGCATAGGCTTTGGTTTGATCTAATTTGAATAGGATTTGGTTCTCCAAATATACTTTATTAATAGGTTTCCTATTTTGGTTAGATGTTTGACCAAGCTAAATATATAGGGAATATTGCATAGGCTACAATTAAACCTCTAAATTCTCTTATATATATTATATATATATATATATATTATATATATATAATATATATATATATACTTTTGGTACTCCTAATTAGGCTCTAACTAGTAGGGTTGACTAGGTTAGGGTCCAAGTAGCATTACTAGTCCAATTGGACCCAAAATCAATTTAATGAGTCTTATATGTCATTTACAAATAAGTAGCACATGAGAACTCGATTGGATGGTACACCCTAGGCATGTGCATTGTAGACTCAAAATGGATCAAAACCATATATTGGGTCATACGGTTTCGATCTATGTCAAGTCCTAAAAGCAAATTGGAAGTTGGCTTAAAATTACGTCAATGGCTCGAATTGGCCTAGTTGGCCCGAAGTTGCGCAAAGTCAAAGGAATATGGAAAAGTAAAATTGGATGGGACATGATATATCAAACTCAAGGTGGACGAGTCTAGAATTCAAATATGGAACTGAATTTGAGAAACAATATTTGTTGTGCTTCAAAAGTCAAAGCTATGGTAAACTACTAACATAGCCATTATTGACTTTAATAAATTAAAATATCCATATAAAATAATTAAAAATAACAAAAAATAAAATTCAAAAATTAGGGGGCTTATAGTATCATCGACTCATAGCCGCAAACCCCACCATAGGTTCACTACCACCCCTTTCCGCCAACAACATCACCACCACTATCATCGACACCACCGCCACCGCCATCATCACAACCACCGCCACCATAACTGGCCACCCACGTCGTGGCCGACAGATCCAAACCCAAAACCCCAAAATAAAACAAAACCGACCACCACCACTTACCTCCTTCCGCCGACGAGCCCCGCCGACGGCCTCCACCAGTGAATCCCCGACCGGGCCACCTCTATCGTGCCGCCGCGACGAGCGGACCCCCGTGCACCCCTCCGTCGAACTCTCCCCCTCCTCTGTCGTACTCGAGGATCTCGTCGTCGAAGCCCTAGCCAGGTGCTCCGCAAATCCCAGCCACCACCGGCGCTGCTCCTCCGAGCAAGCGACCAAGCCCCCGCTTTTCCTTTCCGCCCCGTCGCCCCGATCACTGTATGCGCCCAACCCTCCGCCGCCGGAAAACCCCTTTCCCTCAAACTCCGCCGCCCGCCGTGACCGCATCGACCCATCCGCTGCCCCTCAATCAGCCGGACCACCGAGCCCCTCCGAGTCCTCACCCGCTCAAACCCCTACTCCGCCTATTCTTCTCTCCCGTCTCCGCCTCTCTCACCTCCCTCTCTCCTCAGTTCTCTCCCTCTCTAAATCCCTGAATTCCTTTCTCTCTTTCCCCCTAAAAATGGGAACAGCAGCTGATAGTTTTATTATTTTATTTTCGATTATTTTTTTGTGTCTTTTGTTTAGTTTTATTCAACAATTATTTTCTTCTTCTTTTTAGTATTATTATTATTATTATTATTATTATTATTATGATTATTATTATTTGTATTTTATATAATGTAATAACAGCAGTAGCTGCTGGACATCTGGCCGAGCCCTATGGCTCTTATGGTTACATTTTTTCTTATTCTTGTTTTGGGCCATATGAGCCAAATATTTTAGGAATGTGTTTTATTATTCTTTGAGGAGGCCCATTTATATAGATGAAAATAAATGATATTAAAATTTTAGATTATATGTATTATAGATTTTTGGGCTTTGTACTTTAATACGTATTTGGGCTTATATATATTAGTAAATGGTTTTTGGAAAAATATATTGAATTATATTTTGGGCTAACAATAGTTAATTGGATTATAATTGGGTTTCCATAATATATGTTTTTTTTGGACTTTATAAATAAATATTATTTTATGGCTTACGCATACATGAACTCCTTGCGGGACTTTTTCAAATTAATTTATTATAAGTAAAAGTAATTTGGCCTTAGTGTATTTAGTATATTTTTGTACTTCTTGGGTGTATTTTATTTGAGCTTGTAAATCAGACTCCTAAACTGTTTTCCTTTATATTAAATAAATATATTGTTATATTATATTATTTTGGGGTATGCTAAATATAGCTTTTGACCACCAAAAATATCTATCATGATAAGAATTAATTTTCTAGAATATCCATCAAATTATTTTAACAACCAAAATAACGTTTTCAAGGATTATAAATAGTTTCTAAAATTTATATATTTTATTTATCTAAAATTACTTCGACTATCCTTCCGTCCATGACCAATCCCACTTTTTCTATTCCCTTGCCAATTCTATACCTCCTCCTACCGACCCTAGCTAACTTGACCGTCCTGGACCCGATGAAACTGTCTGTGCCACCATCAGAGGTCATCTTGCATAGTTGACGCACCAAATCGCAGTTTGTGCCACCATGGTCATCGCAGCACACCAGGCGTCCTACCAGGCAAGATACCTTGCCATTAGCTATTTATTTTACTTTAGCTCATATTTATGCATTTATGCATTAATTATTTTCTCTAAAATAAACTGTGCTACACCGTCATGATTAGATAGATTTTTACGGTGTAGTTATATTTTTCGTACTTATTATTATGTAATTCAAACTTAGATTTAAGGGACCTCCATTTGTGTGTTGCATTCATAGGCCTTGACACATTTTTACCACGGAGTTGTGAGTCGCATGTAGAACTCGGACATGCGTGACTGGCAGGCCACCGGTACGTATAAGCCGTGCGATAGGAATAACCGCTAATAGAGGTTGCTTGAGTTTGACTTAGCGATTAATAGAGATTTTGTGTTGTGGATACAACATATTAGACATTGGAAGGGAAGAACAGTTCCTTAATGTATGGGCCCCATTTACATACTGCTATTGTACCTGAAGCTCCGTTGGAGACGCAGGTTCATCCTATTGTACAGATTCCCTCTGACGTTCATGGAACGTTATGGACGTTTTCTTACTGGTTCCCTCTAACGTTCGCTGAAAGTTATGGACAAATTTTACTGATTCCCGATGAGAGGGACGATGCCACTGCTATAACAGCCCGAGTGCCCATATGTGAAGGTTCGTTCTTTGCATATTCACTATAGTACGGTTAGGTACCCTATTGCATGCATCCTTATTTTCT
>JANAVB010013917.1:0-49064 GCA_029216955.1 Iris pallida
TCAGCTGATCATGAAGCTAGTCGTTACAAAATGTTAGGACTAGCAAGAGTTTAGTCATACATGATCAACCCTAGGATCTGTCAATCATGTTACAGCCCGTAGGCAGACAGTAAGTAAGTGCAACCGAGCTAAACAGGTGCTCGTCGGCTAAATGCCTCAAAAGAATATTTTTACAATAAAGTGGGAGAGCAAAAATAAACCCGCTCGTTGCCAGGATTCTTCTAGTGTTCACCATCTGGCAGGAAGGTCGGTAGATCCTCTGGAGGTGCTTCGAAATCTGGCCACACAAAACCAGCTGGGTCAGACCCCAGAAAGAGCAAGTGCCACAAAGGAGGCTTCACTTAAGAACTAAAACCAGCAATCAGCACAGGAATATAAATATAAATAAAATAAGGACTGGAATAAAAGGAAACATATCAGGATAATATACGACGAGATAACTATGGAACTATTCAGATAGCCAGGTTACAACCCGTAAATCAAACAAGGACCGGGGTTGTAACCCTTCGTATGAACGGAGCTTGGTTTCTCACCATTTATCGGTAAAACAAATACAAGCATTCTGGTCATTCAATAGTCTGGAACAGGGTCAGGGCAAGACTAGACTGGTTAGACTCCATCCAATCACTTCACGGCCAAGCAAGAACTACGGCTTGATACTTTAACTAACTAGGGTTGTCACAACCCTAATTACTAACAAGATGCAGTGAGATTATTCCACAGCCACAAGCCCTGCAGACTATCCAGGCTACCCAGGTCGAAAGATTATGGTTGAATTCATGTGGGTACATTGTCCAAGAAACGCATGTACCCTTAAGCAGTTTGAAGGGTGCAACACATGACAGTGTGCTGGAAATGTGCCCTACTCGACGGCAGGCTACAGATCCCAAGCGCGCCCAGGTAACGGGATTGCCTGTAGCTGAAAAATCTCTTCATGACTAATGTATTAATCTAGTTGTTAACCTTAGTCCATTTTAGTAGGTACTCCTGACCGTGGTACTCAGGAGTCCCCTCCTAGACATGATGCAAGACAGGACTGGATTATTTGTACAAGCACAATCGCCCACGGTGTCCAGGTTATTCATACAGGTCATGTCATGTCAGGTAGCCGTCGCAACAGCTTATCAAGATATAACATGTCAGGTTTATCGTGTCAAGTATACTTGTCAGGAGTGCGCCACGACGGGCCACTATCAGGTCATGTCAGGTCATTATTTCCAAACACATTAAACAAATCCATGATTATCAAGTTCATGACAAAAGGCGTAAGGATATAAAACGGACGTTAAATATCTAATAAAAATATCAATATACAGGGCTATAGAAGATCAAGGGTAATCAGGCTACGCTCAAGCCAGGCTACGCTCAGGCTAGCGTACGCTCAGGTCTACGTACCAAAGGATCCATACACTTCCAATGGGAAGCGTACGCAAGGGTCAGCGTACACAAGGGCACGCTCAAGCTACAGGTCAGCGTACGCTCAAGCTAGCGTACGCTCCAGACTGCGTACGCTCAAGCTAGCGTACGAAAGGGGCCAGCGTACGCCTAGCGTACCAAGGCACGCGTACGCTCAAGCTAGCGTATGCTCAAGACACGCTGCCAACAGGCAGCGTATCAAGGTGAGCGTACGCTCACTAAAGAGCAGCGTACGAAAGCACGCGTACGCTCGCTAAAGAGCAGCGTACACAAATTAGCGTACGCTCGCTAAAGAGCAGCGTACGAAAGCACGCGTACGCTCGCTAAAGAGCAGCGTACACAATTAGCGTACGCTCGCTAAAGAGCAGCATACGAGGGCTAGCGTACGCTCGCTAAAGAGCAGCGTACGAGGGCTAGCGTACGCTCGCTAAAGAGCAGCGTACGAGGGATAGCGTACGCTCGCTAAAGTGCAGCGTACGACTCAGCGGCATAAGCTAAAAAGCTAGCTCACTGTTCACTGTCTTCTCCAAATGGCAAGAACAGCAAGAACTCTAAAGTTGAATCTAAGCTTCAATTGTCCAAATCTTGGTCAAAACAAGTCCGAATCCAACTTTCCAAAGATCAAAATTGGGTAGAATAAAATTCTCTAAAACATGGAACCATCAAAACTTGAAAACAAGCAAGTTTAATAGATCAAAACCATCAAAATTTGATTAGCAAAACTCTAGATCTACAACAATTAAAGCCTCAAAATGGAAAATGACAAGTTCTAATGTGGTTTAGAATCATGAGGAGAAGCTAATGAAACCATCAAAAGGAGTTCTCTTGTGGAAGCAAGTTGCACTTGCCTATGGTTGGGGAGTTGTGGAGAGGAAGGAAAAAGAAGAAGAAGAAATAAATGAGAGTTATGGAGGAGAGAGAAGGTTGGTGGGGAAATAAATATTATGGGTGGTGGTAGATAGGGGGTTCACCTTGGTCCATGATGGACCAAGCAACCAGCCGGCCAAACCAAGTCAACCCAAACCGAGAGTTAAACCAAGCCAAGAAAACTTAAACAAGGAACAATACAAGAAAATACGTACACGTATTTCCAAAATACGTACACGTATTTCTAAAATACGTAATACGAACCACGGGCATTACAACTCTACCCACCTTAAAAGAATTCTGTCCTCGAAATTTAATCAAGAGGCTAGAGGAGCAATGACAAGCTATACTATTCACAGGCAATTATACTAGGCAATCAATCAATCATACAAGCAAGAAATTGATGGCATGAGGCATAAGAAAGACATTATACCTCACGAGTCAAACAAGTCAGGATATCGCGATCGGATATCATCCTCACGCTCCCACGTTGACTCACCAAAGAGTGATGACCCCAAGCAACTCGGACTAACTTGATAGTCTTGTTCTTGAGGATCTTCTCTCTCCGGTCCAATATAGACACGGGCCTCTCCTCATACGAAAGGTTGGTACCAACAATCAATTCCGAATGATCCAGGATGTGGCTCGGGTCTGGAATATACCGTCGTAATTGGGATACATAGAACACATCATGCACCTCGCTTAGCGACGGCGGAAGAGCGAGACGATAGGATACATCTCCTACTCGCTCCAGAATGTCAAACGGTCCTATATACCTAGGACTAAGCTTGCCCCGTACGCCGAAACGAATGACGCCACGGTTAGGCGAAATCCTCAGGAATACATGATCGCCGACCGAAAACTCGAGAGGGCGCCGATGAGAATCGGCCTAATGGCGCTGGCGATCTTGGACAACTCGAAGATGATCTCGGACTCGCCTGACCACTTCAACTGTCTGGGCAATCATTTCTGGACCGAGCATCTGTCTCTCTCTAACATCATCCCAGGCTAGCGGGGATCTGCACTTCCTACCATACAGTGCCTCGAACGGTGCCATCTGGATACTGGCCTGGAAACTGTTGTTGTACGAGAATTCCACCAGGTGCAAGTGATCTTCCCATGACCCACTGAAGTCAAGTGTGCAAGACCGCAACATGTCTTCAAGAGTCTGGATGGTGCGCTCCGACTGGCCATCTGTCTGCGGGTGATATGCTGAACTGAACTGGAGATGAGTTCCCAAACTCTCTTGCAAGCTACGCCAAAAGTGCGACGTAAACCTTGAATCTCGATCCGAGGTGATACTGACTGACACACCGTGCAATCTGATAATCTGCCTGAGGTACATCTCTGCTAACTGAGCTGTCGACTGACCAACTCTGAATGGAAGAAAGTGAGCCACTTTCGTGAGCCGATCAACTATAACCCAGATAGCATCTCTACCAGCTGGGGACCTAGGTAGTCCAGTCACAAAATCCATGGTCACATGCTCCCACTTCCATTCTGGAATCGGCAAGAGCTGAAGAAGTCCAGCCGGTCTCTGATGTTCGGCCTTAACCTGTTGGCAAACCAAATACCGAGAGATAAACCGAGCTATCTTCCGCTTCATGCCATTCCACCAGAAGTGCTGACGGATATCACGGTACATCTTCGTACTGCCGGGATGGATGGAATACTGCGAACTGTGCGCTTCTGATATGATCTCCTGCCGGATATCTCCGCTGGGTACATAAAGACGCTTACCATGCCTAAGTGTACCATCCTCATGAATACATAACTCTGGTCTTCGTTCTGCTTCACACTCTGCTCTGAGTCGCTGAAGCTTAGAATCTGCCGATTGCGCCTTCCGGATCCACTCGACTATAATGGACTGAACTTGCATACTGGCCATCAATGCCACACTGGAAGGGAGAATAACTTCTATACCCATCTTTTGAAGATCTGCTAACAATTCTGGCTGTACTGTTAGGAAATAAGCTCCGGCTCTCCTGTTCAATGCATCCGTAACAACATTGGCCTTCCCAGGATGATACTGCAGGTTGACATCATAATCCACAAGAAGCTCCAGCCACCTTCTCTGACGTATGTTAAGATCTTTCTGGGTGAAAACATACTTCAGGCTCTTATGATCAGTAAAGATCTCCACTCTATCTCCGTACAAGTAGTGCCTCCACAACTTCAAGGCAAACACTACCGCCGCCAATTCCAAGTCGTGGGTCGGGTAATTCTTCTCATGGTCACGAAGTTGACGTGACGCATAAGATATTACCTTCCCATGCTGCATCAAGACACACCCCAATCCTCTGCCTGAAGCGTCGCAATAAACTGTGAATCCTCCGGTCCCATCTGGAAGGGTGAGAATGGGAGCCGTTATCAAACCTTGCTTCAACTTCTCAAATGATTCCTGACACTCTGCTGTCCAAACAAACGGCACATCTTTGCGGGTCAACTGGGTCATCGGCGCTGAAATCCTTGCGAAATCTGAAACGAACCGCCGGTAGTAGCCGGCCAATCCAAGGAAGCTGCGAACCTCTGCCACTGAGCTGGGTACCGGCCATGACTCGATAGCCACAATCTTCTGGGGATCCACTTCCACTCCTCCTCGGGTAATGATGTGACCCAAGTACGAAATGCGATCGAGCCAGAACTCGCATTTACTGAACTTGGCGTACAACTGATGCTCCCTAAGCGTCTGAAGGACGACTCTGAGATGCTGCTCATGCTCTGCTTCACTCTTGCTGTAGACCAGGATGTCATCCAAGAATACGATCATAAACTGATCCAAGTAAGGCATGAAGATGCGATTCATGAGGTCCATGAATACTGCCGGTGCATTGGTTGCTCCAAAAGGCATAACAAGGAACTCCCAATGCCTATATCTCGATCTAAAAGCTGTCTTCGGGATGTCCTGCTCTCTGACTCTGATCTGATGATAACCTGAGCGCAAATCAATCTTCGAGAATACTGAAGCCCCCTTGAGTTGATCAAACAAGTCATCTATCCTCGGAAGAGGGTATCTGTTCTTGATTGTCACTGAATTCAAGGTACGATAATCAACACATAACCTAGACGTACCATCCTTCTTTTTCACAAGAAGCATCGGGGCTCCCCAAGACGATCCACTAGCATGAATGAATCCCTTGGTTCTAAGTTCCTCAATCATCTTGTACAAGATCTCCAATTCTGATGGCGCCATCCTGTAGACTCTCTCTGACACTGGGGCTGTCCCGGGAATCAAGTCTATAGTGAACTCGATCTCCCGCTCTGGAGGCATACCTGGAAGTTCTTCTGGAAAAACATCTGGAAACTCATCCACTATCCTGGGCAACTGAACTGCTGCTACTGCCATCCGTAATATCGGAGGAGAAGGCTCAACCTCGCCTCGAGAGAAAGAAAACTCTGGCTCTCCTGGAATGCTAAAAACAATCCTACCAATATAACAATCTATTCTAGCTTACTGGTTCCTCAACCAATCCATCCCTAGGACCACATCATAATCGGCCATCGGGAACTCTATCAATCTAGCGGGGAATTCTCTACCGCTAACTACGATCCGACACGAGGAAAACACTCTATCTACTCCCACAAGTCCGTTACCAGTAAGTATATTGAGCCTTACTGATAATGACTCGGGCTCCAATCCTACCCGTGTCGCGAATCGTGCAGACATAAAAGAATGCGATGCACCAGAATCAAATAAAGCTGAAGCTGGAAAGGAGTTGACGAGAATAGTACCTGCCACTACCTCTCCTGGTGCCAACTCTTCCTCCACGGTCATCACCATAGCCTGACCGTGCCCTCGGGGTGCTGGTCCCCTCTGCTGAATTCCTCGTTGCCTATTCTGACTCAAGGCCTGGGCTTGCGCATACTGCTGAGGGCTCTGCTGCTGAAACGCCTGGGACTGAGGCGGCAAGGGCCTCGGCAATGGATACTGCTGCTGCTGGACCGGAGCTGGTCCTCTCACCGAAGAGCTAGAAAGGTTAGATGATGATGAACCACCCCTATTCGGGCAGGATCCAACCCTATGGTCTGGTGCTCCACAAGCCAGACACAATCCCTGTGCCCTGCGATACTCTGCCACCACATGGCCTGGCTTCCCACAATGAGAACATCCCACTGCGGAAGACTGTTTCTGCTTCTGCTGCTGAGGGTGCATCGGAGTGGAATGCTGAACCGATGTTACTGAGGTCGCTCGCCTCGGAGCTCCAATAGTCAAGGCCCTGGCTGCCGGGGCTGGTGCTGAAGACTGATTCATCTGGCCGTGAGATCTCTTTCGACCTCCGGCCCTGTCCACAATCCTCTGGGAGGTATACTCATGCCTCCGGGCTGCTCTCAAGACTGCATCAAAAGTCTGATGCTCAAACTGCTCGATTGCCAACAAGATCTCCAGGTGAAGTCCCTGCTGGAACCGCTGGGCTCTATCATACTCGGTTGCCACCAAGGTGGGAGCAAACCGACTGAGTCTGGAAAACTCGGCCGCATATCCGTCGACCGTCCTGCCTCCTTGCTTCAGATTGGTAAACCTCGTCTGCAGATCATACCGAGCCACGGCATCGAAATACTTGGTCTGGAATCTCTTTCTGAATACTGCCCAAGCAATGGGTACTGCTAATCCAATGGCCTGTGCTGCCCACCAGCTGCGGGCAAGATCTAACAACTGCAGGCGCACAACGGCCACCTTCTCGTTCTCTGGGGTCCTGGCTGCTTCTAGAATCACTTCTGTGTCCTGAAGCCATGCATCTGCCGCGATAGCATCTTCACTACCGTCGAAGAATGGAGGGTTCAAGCGCTTGAAGCTGTTGGCCGCGCTGTTACCCTGATGACCGCCTCTGGTCAAAGCATCCGCCACTGCCTGTTGCAATGCATCTCCACGACGATCTTGAGAAGCTATCAAGGTCCTGACGAGACCTACCAAAGTGCCATCATCAGGCTCGACAGGCTGGACTGGTGGTTCTCCGTCAGAAGGCACGACTCTGGAGGCTACTCCGGAATGCTGGGCTTGATCTCCAGGTTGCTGCTGGTCCGCAGGAGGTGCTCCGCCCTGCTGGTCGGCAGGACCACGAACAATGCCGCTGAAGAAGACGACATAAGAAACAATAAGGAAGGACCAGGACAGATCAACGATACAAGCATATGATCAGGACAAAAATCCAGGGATTAAGAAAATACGAGCAGAGATCAAGGACGAATACTGATTGAGACATCTATTCGGTAAACCCTCACATATCTTGATTTACAAGACCTGCATGGGCCACCACTTAAACCATGTCACGCCCCAGAACCAGAATACTGGAGAGCGGGGACAGACATAGCCAGCTACGTATATTGAAATGGATTCCATCTCGCTATACGGTCACGGCTGTCTAGATACATGAGGGTTTACTACAAGCCAACAGTCTCCTATGGTCATGAACAAGCCTATTGTCTCAATCACAAGCAAGTAAATAGATGTTACAAGATGTATGATCATTAAATATACAATAATAAGGCGTCCCAAATATTACATATTCAGCTGATCATGAAGCTAGTCGTTACAAAATGTTAGGACTAGCAAGAGTTTAGTCATACATGATCAACCCTAGGATCTGTCAATCATGTTACAGCCCGTAGACAGACAGTAAGTAAGTGCAACCGAGCTAAACAGGTGCTCGTCGGCTAAACGTCTCAAAAGAATATTTTTACAATAAAGTGGGAGAGCAAAAATAAACCCACTCGTTGCCAGGATTCCTTCTAGTGTTCACCATCTGGCAGGAAGGTCGGTAGATCCTCTGGAGGTGCTTCGAAATCTGGCCACACAAAACCAGCTGGGTCAGACCCCAGAAAGAGCAAGTGCCACAAAGGAGGCTTCACTTAAGAACTAAAATCAGCAATCAGCACAGGAATATAAATATAAATAAAATAAGGACTGGAATAAAAGGAAACATATCAGGATAATATACGACGAGATAACCATGGAACTATTCAGATAGCCAGGTTACAACCCGTAAACCAAACAAGGACCGGGGTTGTAACCCTTCGTCTGAACGGAGCTTGGTTTCTCACCATTTATCGGTAAAACAAATACAAGCATTCTGGTCATTCAATAGTCTGGAACAGGGTCAGGGCAAGACTAGACTGGTTAGACTCCATCCAATCACTTCACGGCCAAGCAAGAACTACGGCTTGATACTTTAACTAACTAGGGTTGTCACAACCCTAATTACTAACAAGATGCAGTGAGATTATTCCACAGCCACAAGCCCTGCAGACTATCCAGGCTACCCAGGTCGAAAGATTATGGTTGAATTCATGTGGGTACATTGTCCAAGAAACGCATGTACCCTTAAGCAGTTTGAAGGGTGCAACACATGACAGTGTGCTGGAAATGTGCCCTACTCGACGGCAGGCTACAGATCCCAAGCGCGCCCAGGTAACGGGATTGCCTGTAGCTGAAAAATCTCTTCATGACTAATGTATTAATCTAGTTGTTAACCTTAGTCCATTTTAGTAGGTACTCCTGACCGTGGTACTCAGGAGTCCCCTCCTAGACATGATGCAAGACAGGACTGGATTATTTGTACAAGCACAATCGCCCACGGTGTCCAGGTTATTCATACAGGTCATGTCATGTCAGGTAGCCGTCGCAACAGCTTATCAAGATATAACATGTCAGGTTTATCGTGTCAAGTATACTTGTCAGGAGTGCGCCACGACGGGCCACTATCAGGTCATGTCAGGTCATTATTTCCAAACACATTAAACAAATCCATGATTATCAAGTTCATGACAAAAGGCGTAAGGATATAAAACGGACGTTAAATATCTAATAAAAATATCAATATACAGGGCTATAGAAGATCAAGGGTAATCAGGCTACGCTCAAGCCAGGCTACGCTCAGGCTAGCGTACGCTCAGGTCTGCATACCAAAGGATCCATACACTTCCAATGGGAAGCGTACGCAAGGGTCAGCGTACACAAGGGCACGCTCAAGCTACAGGTCAGCGTACGCTCAAGCTAGCGTACGCTCAAGACTGCGTACGCTCAAGCTAGCGTACGAAAGGGGCCAGCGTACGCCTAGCGTACCAAGGCACGCGTACGCTCAAGCTAGCGTATGCTCAAGACACGCTGCCAACAGGCAGCGTATCAAGGTGAGCGTACGCTCACTAAAGAGCAGCGTTCGAAAGCACGCGTACGCTCGCTAAAGAGCAGCGTACACAAATTAGCGTACGCTCGCTAAAGAGCAGCGTACGAAAGCACGCGTACGCTCGCTAAAGAGCAGCGTACACAATTAGCGTACGCTCGCTAAAGAGCAGCATACGAGGGCTAGCGTACGCTCGCTAAAGAGCAGCGTACGAGGGCTAGCGTACGCTCGCTAAAGAGCAGCGTACGAGGGATAGCGTACGCTCGCTAAAGTGCAGCGTACGACTCAGCGGCATAAGCTAAAAAGCTAGCTCACTGTTCACTGTCTTCTCCAAATGGCAAGAACAGCAAGAACTCTAAAGTTGAATCTAAGCTTCAATTGTCCAAATCTTGGTCAAAACAAGTCCGAATCCAACTTTCCAAAGATCAAAATTGGGTAGAATAAAATTCTCTAAAACATGGAACCATCAAAACTTGAAAACAAGCAAGTTTAATAGATCAAAACCATCAAAATTTGATTAGCAAAACTCTAGATCTACAACAATTAAAGCCTCAAAATGGAAAATGACAAGTTCTAATGTGGTTTAGAATCATGAGGAGAAGCTAATGAAACCATCAAAAGGAGTTCTCTTGTGGAAGCAAGTTGCACTTGCCTATGGTTGGGGAGTTGTGGAGAGGAAGGAAAAAGAAGAAGAAGAAATAAATGAGAGTTATGGAGGAGAGAGAAGGTTGGTGGGGAAATAAATATTATGGGTGGTGGTAGATAGGGGGTTCACCTTGGTCCATGATGGACCAAGCAACCAGCCGGCCAAACCAAGTCAACCCAAACCGAGAGTTAAACCAAGCCAAGAAAACTTAAACAAGGAACAATACAAGAAAATACGTACACGTATTTCCAAAATACGTACACGTATTTCTAAAATACGTAATACGAACCACAGGCATTACAACTCTACCCACCTTAAAAGAATTCTGTCCTCGAAATTTAATCAAGAGGCTAGAGGAGCAATGACAAGCTATACTATTCACAGGCAATTATACTAGGCAATCAATCAATCATACAAGCAAGAAATTGATGGCATGAGGCATAAGAAAGACATTATACCTCACGAGTCAAACAAGTCAGGATATCGCGATCGGATATCATCCTCACGCTCCCACGTTGACTCACCAAAGAGTGATGACCCCAAGCAACTCGGACTAACTTGATAGTCTTGTTCTTGAGGATCTTCTCTCTCCGGTCCAATATAGACACGGGCCTCTCCTCATACGAAAGGTTGGTACCAACAATCAATTCCGAATGATCCAGGATGTGGCTCGGGTCTGGAATATACCGTCGTAATTGGGATACATAGAACACATCATGCACCTCGCTTAGCGACGGCGGAAGAGCGAGACGATAGGATACATCTCCTACTCGCTCCAGAATGTCAAACGGTCCTATATACCTAGGACTAAGCTTGCCCCGTACGCCGAAACGAATGACGCCACGGTTAGGCGAAATCCTCAGGAATACATGATCGCCGACCGAAAACTCGAGAGGGCGCCGATGAGAATCGGCCTAATGGCGCTGGCGATCTTGGACAACTCGAAGATGATCTCGGACTCGCCTGACCACTTCAACTGTCTGGGCAATCATTTCTGGACCGAGCATCTGTCTCTCTCTAACATCATCCCAGGCTAGCGGGGATCTGCACTTCCTACCATACAGTGCCTCGAACGGTGCCATCTGGATACTGGCCTGGAAACTGTTGTTGTACGAGAATTCCACCAGGTGCAAGTGATCTTCCCATGACCCACTGAAGTCAAGTGTGCAAGACCGCAACATGTCTTCAAGAGTCTGGATGGTGCGCTCCGACTGGCCATCTGTCTGCGGGTGATATGCTGAACTGAACTGGAGATGAGTTCCCAAACTCTCTTGCAAGCTACGCCAAAAGTGCGACGTAAACCTTGAATCTCGATCCGAGGTGATACTGACTGACACACCGTGCAATCTGATAATCTGCCTGAGGTACATCTCTGCTAACTGAGCTGTCGACTGACCAACTTTGAATGGAAGAAAGTGAGCCACTTTCGTGAGCCGATCAACTATAACCCAGATAGCATCTCTACCAGCTGGGGACCTAGGTAGTCCAGTCACAAAATCCATGGTCACATGCTCCCACTTCCATTCTGGAATCGGCAAGAGCTGAAGAAGTCCAGCCGGTCTCTGATGTTCGGCCTTAACCTGTTGGCAAACCAAATACCGAGAGATAAACCGAGCTATCTTCCGCTTCATGCCATTCCACCAGAAGTGCTGACGGATATCACGGTACATCTTCGTACTGCCGGGATGGATGGAATACTGCGAACTGTGCGCTTCTGATATGATCTCCTGCCGGATATCTCCGCTGGGTACATAAAGACGCTTACCATGCCTAAGTGTACCATCCTCATGAATACATAACTCTGGTCTTCGTTCTGCTTCACACTCTGCTCTGAGTCGCTGAAGCTTAGAATCTGCCGATTGCGCCTTCCGGATCCACTCGACTATAATGGACTGAACTTGCATACTGGCCATCAATGCCACACTGGAAGGGAGAATAACTTCTATACCCATCTTTTGAAGATCTGCTAACAATTCTGGCTGTACTGTTAGGAAATAAGCTCCGGCTCTCCTGTTCAATGCATCCGTAACAACATTGGCCTTCCCAGGATGATACTGCAGGTTGACATCATAATCCACAAGAAGCTCCAGCCACCTTCTCTGACGTATGTTAAGATCTTTCTGGGTGAAAACATACTTCAGGCTCTTATGATCAGTAAAGATCTCCACTCTATCTCCGTACAAGTAGTGCCTCCACAACTTCAAGGCAAACACTACCGCCGCCAATTCCAAGTCGTGGGTCGGGTAATTCTTCTCATGGTCACGAAGTTGACGTGACGCATAAGATATTACCTTCCCATGCTGCATCAAGACACACCCCAATCCTCTGCCTGAAGCGTCGCAATAAACTGTGAATCCTCCGGTCCCATCTGGAAGGGTGAGAATGGGAGCCGTTATCAAACCTTGCTTCAACTTCTCAAATGATTCCTGACACTCTGCTGTCCAAACAAACGGCACATCTTTGCGGGTCAACTGGGTCATCGGCGCTGAAATCCTTGCGAAATCTGAAACGAACCGCCGGTAGTAGCCGGCCAATCCAAGGAAGCTGCGAACCTCTGCCACTGAGCTGGGTACCGACCATGACTCGATAGCCACAATCTTCTGGGGATCCACTTCCACTCCTCCTCGGGTAATGATGTGACCCAAGTACGAAATGCGATCGAGCCAGAACTCGCATTTACTGAACTTGGCGTACAACTGATGCTCCCTAAGCGTCTGAAGGACGACTCTGAGATGCTGCTCATGCTCTGCTTCACTCTTGCTGTAGACCAGGATGTCATCCAAGAATACGATCATAAACTGATCCAAGTAAGGCATGAAGATGCGATTCATGAGGTCCATGAATACTGCCGGTGCATTGGTTGCTCCAAAAGGCATAACAAGGAACTCCCAATGCCTATATCTCGATCTAAAAGCTGTCTTCGGGATGTCCTGCTCTCTGACTCTGATCTGATGATAACCTGAGCGCAAATCAATCTTCGAGAATACTGAAGCCCCCTTGAGTTGATCAAACAAGTCATCTATCCTCGGAAGAGGGTATCTGTTCTTGATTGTCACTGAATTCAAGGTACGATAATCAACACATAACCTAGACGTACCATCCTTCTTTTTCACAAGAAGCATCGGGGCTCCCCAAGACGATCCACTAGCATGAATGAATCCCTTGGTTCTAAGTTCCTCAATCATCTTGTACAAGATCTCCAATTCTGATGGCGCCATCCTGTAGACTCTCTCTGACACTGGGGCTGTCCCGGGAATCAAGTCTATAGTGAACTCGATCTCCCGCTCTGGAGGCATACCTGGAAGTTCTTCTGGAAAAACATCTGGAAACTCATCCACTATCCTGGGCAACTGAACTGCTGCTACTGCCATCCGTAATATCGGAGGAGAAGGCTCAACCTCGCCTCGAGAGAAAGAAAACTCTGGCTCTCCTGGAATGCTAAAAACAATCCTACCAATATAACAATCTATTCTAGCTTACTGGTTCCTCAACCAATCCATCCCTAGGACCACATCATAATCGGCCATCGGGAACTCTATCAATCTAGCGGGGAATTCTCTACCGCTAACTACGATCCGACACGAGGAAAACACTCTATCTACTCCCACAAGTCCGTTACCAGTAAGTATATTGAGCCTTACTGATAATGACTCGGGCTCCAATCCTACCCGTGTCGCGAATCGTGCAGACATAAAAGAATGCGATGCACCAGAATCAAATAAAGCTGAAGCTGGAAAGGAGTTGACGAGAATAGTACCTGCCACTACCTCTCCTGGTGCCAACTCTTCCTCCACGGTCATCACCATAGCCTGACCGTGCCCTCGGGGTGCTGGTCCCCTCTGCTGAATTCCTCGTTGCCTATTCTGACTCAAGGCCTGGGCTTGCGCATACTGCTGAGGGCTCTGCTGCTGAAACGCCTGGGACTGAGGCGGCAAGGGCCTCGGCAATGGATACTGCTGCTGCTGGACCGGAGCTGGTCCTCTCACCGAAGAGCTAGAAAGGTTAGATGATGATGAACCACCCCTATTCGGGCAGGATCCAACCCTATGGTCTGGTGCTCCACAAGCCAGACACAATCCCTGTGCCCTGCGATACTCTGCCACCACATGGCCTGGCTTCCCACAATGAGAACATCCCACTGCGGAAGACTGTTTCTGCTTCTGCTGCTGAGGGTGCATCGGAGTGGAATGCTGAACCGATGTTACTGAGGTCGCTCGCCTCGGAGCTCCAATAGTCAAGGCCCTGGCTGCCGGGGCTGGTGCTGAAGACTGATTCATCTGGCCGTGAGATCTCTTTCGACCTCCGGCCCTGTCCACAATCCTCTGGGAGGTATACTCATGCCTCCGGGCTGCTCTCAAGACTGCATCAAAAGTCTGATGCTCAAACTGCTCGATTGCCAACAAGATCTCCAGGTGAAGTCCCTGCTGGAACCGCTGGGCTCTATCATACTCGGTTGCCACCAAGGTGGGAGCAAACCGACTGAGTCTGGAAAACTCGGCCGCATATCCGTCGACCGTCCTGCCTCCTTGCTTCAGATTGGTAAACCTCGTCTGCAGATCATACCGAGCCACGGCATCGAAATACTTGGTCTGGAATCTCTTTCTGAATACTGCCCAAGCAATGGGTACTGCTAATCCAATGGCCTGTGCTGCCCACCAGCTGCGGGCAAGATCTAACAACTGCAGGCGCACAACGGCCACCTTCTCGTTCTCTGGGGTCCTGGCTGCTTCTAGAATCACTTCTGTGTCCTGAAGCCATGCATCTGCCGCGATAGCATCTTCACTACCGTCGAAGAATGGAGGGTTCAAGCGCTTGAAGCTGTTGGCCGCGCTGTTACCCTGATGACCGCCTCTGGTCAAAGCATCCGCCACTGCCTGTTGCAATGCATCTCCACGACGATCTTGAGAAGCTATCAAGGTCCTGACGAGACCTACCAAAGTGCCATCATCAGGCTCGACAGGCTGGACTGGTGGTTCTCCGTCAGAAGGCACGACTCTGGAGGCTACTCCGGAATGCTGGGCTTGATCTCCAGGTTGCTGCTGGTCCGCAGGAGGTGCTCCGCCCTGCTGGTCGACAGGACCACGAACAATGCCGCTGAAGAAGACGACATAAGAAACAATAAGGAAGGACCAGGACAGATCAACGATACAAGCATATGATCAGGACAAAAATCCAGGGATTAAGAAAATACGAGCAGAGATCAAGGACGAATACTGATTGAGACATCTATTCGGTAAACCCTCACATATCTTGATTTACAAGACCTGCATGGGCCACCACTTAAACCATGTCACGCCCCAGAACCAGAATACTGGAGAGCGGGGACAGACATAGCCAGCTACGTATATTGAAATGGATTCCATCTCGCTATACGGTCACGGCTGTCTAGATACATGAGGGTTTACTACAAGCCAACAGTCTCCTATGGTCATGAACAAGCCTATTGTCTCAATCACAAGCAAGTAAATAGATGTTACAAGATGTATGATCATTAAATATACAATAATAAGGCGTCCCAAATATTACATATTCAGCTGATCATGAAGCTAGTCGTTACAAAATGTTAGGACTAGCAAGAGTTTAGTCATACATGATCAACCCTAGGATCTGTCAATCATGTTACAGCCCGTAGACAGACAGTAAGTAAGTGCAACCGAGCTAAACAGGTGCTCGTCGGCTAAACGTCTCAAAAGAATATTTTTACAATAAAGTGGGAGAGCAAAAATAAACCCACTCGTTGCCAGGATTCCTTCTAGTGTTCACCATCTGGCAGGAAGGTCGGTAGATCCTCTGGAGGTGCTTCGAAATCTGGCCACACAAAACCAGCTGGGTCAGACCCCAGAAAGAGCAAGTGCCACAAAGGAGGCTTCACTTAAGAACTAAAATCAGCAATCAGCACAGGAATATAAATATAAATAAAATAAGGACTGGAATAAAAGGAAACATATCAGGATAATATACGACGAGATAACCATGGAACTATTCAGATAGCCAGGTTACAACCCGTAAACCAAACAAGGACCGGGGTTGTAACCCTTCGTCTGAACGGAGCTTGGTTTCTCACCATTTATCGGTAAAACAAATACAAGCATTCTGGTCATTCAATAGTCTGGAACAGGGTCAGGGCAAGACTAGACTGGTTAGACTCCATCCAATCACTTCACGGCCAAGCAAGAACTACGGCTTGATACTTTAACTAACTAGGGTTGTCACAACCCTAATTACTAACAAGATGCAGTGAGATTATTCCACAGCCACAAGCCCTGCAGACTATCCAGGCTACCCAGGTCGAAAGATTATGGTTGAATTCATGTGGGTACATTATCCAAGAAACGCATGTACCCTTAAGCAGTTTGAAGGGTGCAACACATGACAGTGTGCTGGAAATGTGCCCTACTCGACGGCAGGCTACAGATCCCAAGCGCGCCCAGGTAACGGGATTGCCTGTAGCTGAAAAATCTCTTCATGACTAATGTATTAATCTAGTTGTTAACCTTAGTCCATTTTAGTAGGTACTCCTGACCGTGGTACTCAGGAGTCCCCTCCTAGACATGATGCAAGACAGGACTGGATTATTTGTACAAGCACAATCGCCCACGGTGTCCAGGTTATTCATACAGGTCATGTCATGTCAGGTAGCCGTCGCAACAGCTTATCAAGATATAACATGTCAGGTTTATCGTGTCAAGTATACTTGTCAGGAGTGCGCCACGACGGGCCACTATCAGGTCATGTCAGGTCATTATTTCCAAACACATTAAACAAATCCATGATTATCAAGTTCATGACAAAAGGCGTAAGGATATAAAACGGACGTTAAATATCTAATAAAAATATCAATATACAGGGCTATAGAAGATCAAGGGTAATCAGGCTACGCTCAAGCCAGGCTACGCTCAGGCTAGCGTACGCTCAGGTCTGCATACCAAAGGATCCATACACTTCCAATGGGAAGCGTACGCAAGGGTCAGCGTACACAAGGGCACGCTCAAGCTACAGGTCAGCGTACGCTCAAGCTAGCGTACGCTCAAGACTGCGTACGCTCAAGCTAGCGTACGAAAGGGGCCAGCGTACGCCTAGCGTACCAAGGCACGCGTACGCTCAAGCTAGCGTATGCTCAAGACACGCTGCCAACAGGCAGCGTATCAAGGTGAGCGTACGCTCACTAAAGAGCAGCGTTCGAAAGCACGCGTACGCTCGCTAAAGAGCAGCGTACACAAATTAGCGTACGCTCGTTAAAGAGCAGCGTACGAAAGCATGCGTACGCTCGCTAAAGAGCAGCGTACACAATTAGCGTACGCTCGCTAAAGAGCAGCGTACGAGGGCTAGCGTACGCTCGCTAAAGAGCAGCGTACGAGGGCTAGCGTACGCTCGCTAAAGAGCAGCGTACGACTCAGCGGCATAAGCTAAAAAGCTAGCTCACTGTTTACTGTCTTCTCCAAATGGCAAGAACAGCAAGAACTCTAAAGTTGAATCTAAGCTTCAATTGTCCAAATCTTGGTCAAAACAAGTCCGAATCCAACTTTCCAAAGGTCAAAATTGGGTAGAATAAAATTCTCTAAAACATGGAACCATCAAAACTTGAAAACAAGCAAGTTTAATAGATCAAAACCATCAAAATCTGAAATTAGCAAAACTCTAGATCTACAACAATTAAAGCCTCAAAATGGAAAATGACAAGTTCTAATATGGTTTAGAATCATGAGGAGAAGCTAATGAAACCATCAAAAGGAGTTCTCTTGTGGAAGCAAGTTGCACTTGCCTATGGTTGGGGAGTTGTGGAGAGGAAGGAAGAAGAAGAAGAAGAAATAAATGAGAGTTATGGAGGAGAGAGAAGGTTGGTGGGGAAATAAATATCATGGGTGGTGGTAGGTAGGGGGTTCACCTTGGTCCATGATGGACCAAGCAACCAGCCGGCCAAACCAAGTCAACCCAAACCGAGAGTTAAACCAAGCCAAAAAAAACATAAACAAGAAACAATACAAGAAAATACGTACACGTATTTCCAAAATACGTACACGTATTTCCAAAATACGTAATACGAACCACAGGCATTACACTAGTGCATGGGCTATGCATCGAAAGCTATAATGTCCATCCCCTAGTACATTTTTTGTACTCAACACATACGGATGATGTTGAGGTGGAACTTGTCCTATATATATGCAATATCGGTGGCATTGCGTGATGACTTCCGTCGAACATTTTGCTTTCCCCTTCGGATGGAAGTGAACATTGGTTTTGCCGAAGGAGGTCCATCGAGCATTATAGTTTCCTCCAAAGGTGAACAACTATCATGAGCAGACTCAACAATTTCAAATTTGCTTGGTTCACGTTTCGTCGAATTTGAAGTGTAAATTTTCGTTTTACTTGGCCTACTACGAGGTCGTCTGTAGCCCACTGGTTCAAGTAGTGAAGATGCCGAAGGGACTGATATCTCCCGAAGTCTTTTCAGCATCAACAACCTTTGTGAATCGGTAGCCGTATCGAATATATGATTAATAGTTCCCATGGGCTCCACCCATCGGCTTCAGACATCTGCATCAGCTACACTATCTATTTTGGAGGGTTCATAATCCAACTTCGTCCAAACTCTGTCAACCATATCTAACTGGATAACCTGATCATCCTATTTCAACTATGTAAGTTCATGTGCACAAGGCAACCCGAAAGTCCTTCTCAACACATAACCACAAAGGAGGGGATCTACACCGGTATTATCTATACCCTTCATCTCCTCGAAAATCCTACCAAGTGCATGATGAGACACCAATCCTCGGATATTCTTAAATAGAGGAGAACTATAACGATGTGGTGCCACATTAAGGCTCATCTCAAATGAGGCCTTAATTTGGTTGTGTTGAGCGATCAACAAATCATGTATCCGGCTCCATGAGATCTCAAAATTTGATTGACTAGTGCCCAACTGTTTTTTCAATTTTGCATGTGCACTCTTCGCTCTGTTAGTATGAAATTCATACAGTCAAAATCGTACATTATAACGTAATTAACATATATATATATGCAAAATATTGTTTAAAGATACGTACCTGCTACTTGTCATGTTCTCAAAATGCATCACATTGTTAGTCCAACACGAAACAAATCTTTCTTTAAACGGCTCAATCTAATTCTTAATGACATAGTTAACTGCTTTTGGATAATCGTGGAAATCTTGCTCCAATCTTCTAAGTAACTCATTAAATCTTGGTTGATCTTCGGCAAGAACCAACGAATTCCATGAGTTGTTAAAAGAATCCCACTTCTCCTTGGTACGAAACAACTTCTTGCAATTGGCCAATATATTCTTGCTAATATGCCACCGACATAGCAAGTGTGTGGAGCTGGAAAACATAACGCTTATATCATTCATAAGTGCTACCTCACGATCAGTCACAATTACCTTCGGTAAGCATGATTGATCCACTAATCCTTTAAGCGTACTAAGCGTCCATATATAATTATCTTCCCACTCAGCCTCCATATAAACACATGCCACAGAAAATGTAATATTTGTGGATGTGACCTCTACTACTTCCAAAAGTGGCATCCTGTACCTGTTTGTCTTGTAGGTACAATCCATCAATAAAATATTAGGAAAAGTACGTAACAAATCCACGCTAGTCGGGTGAGCATAAAAAAGATCCTTCACTTTATCAGTCTGCTCACATCTCCTATCTAAATAGTAGTACTTTTCTGAGTCCAACTTACCCAACAAGTACTGCATTTGAGATAGGCCCCCATGCTCGATAACTCTATGCTTTTGCCGAGCATTGTAAATTGTCTTCAATGTCGACTCATTCTCGCTAAAGGATTCCTTCAATGTGCTCAATATATCTTTGGGCCTTGTATTGTTCTTCGATAAGTCTTTCACAAGTTGATCTTCAGTGGGTGTTAGTCGACCGACAAATGAGTGTCCAACCAAATTCTTTTCGATTGGGTGATTATGCGAGCCGCATACAACCGTCAATAACCATTGCCCTAGGTCATTGAATTGCACTCCTTTCAATTGAAACGAACAGTCACATTTTTTCTTCATCGTAAGTGTGAAACCCAGTTTCTGTAAGGTTATTATTATTATTATTATTACTATTAATACTATTATTATTATTATTTACGGTGGGTTTTAAAAATTTATTTCAAAATTTATTTCTGGCTTTTTGGTTGTAACGAGACCCGATTCCCGGACCCAGACCCAGTCCAAATCCTATTCTTTGAAATCTGATTTGCTTTTTTTTTAATATATATTATTCCTAACTTTATTTGGAGCTGGTCCAAATTGGACCAGATCCTTAACCACCCTTCCCACGTACTTCTTTCTCCACATTCTTCTCACCCTACTCTTACTCACGTTTACCCACAGCAACCCCACTCCTTTCCTTATAACTTCCATTCACAAACCCATCTCCCCACTTCACACCCTCTCCCTCCAAAAGAGTAAACACACCCACCACCACTACTTGCTACTCTCTCTCTCTCTATTCTTCTTCCCAAGAGGAGAACAACCCTCCAACACCCTTCCCCAAGCAGACCCCGACCCCGGCCTCCCAGCGACGCCACCGCCGCAATCCCAGCCCCGCGCGGACCCGACGCCCACGCCCCACAGCCGCTCCGGCGTTTCCCGCCGGCCGAGCCCCTAGCCCCGGCCTCCCGTGCGACCTCCGGCCTCCGCGCTGACCCCCTTCGCCGGCCCCCGACGCCCCCTTCCTGCCGTCGGTCGCTATCCCGAGCCGTCCGACAGCGTCGCACGTGCTGTCCTCCCCGATCCAGCCGACCCCGCGCGCGCGCCCAGCCCCGGCGCGTCTTCCATAGCCCCGGCGCTCCACCGCCGTGATCCAGCGCTGACCCCGAGGCTGTCCGCTGTTCTGGATAGCGCTCTTCGCTGGATTTCAACCCCGACCTGTGGATTTGTGCGTCCCGAGTCCGAGGCAACCCTTCGAATTCCGTCTTTTTGGGTAATCCCTGGTTAATCACAGTAGTTCGTCCCTTCCCGTGTCGATGATAAGTTGGTCCACGAATTTCCTTTGGGAAATTCGATTTTTGGGGTGAACGTCGTTCCCGGGATTTTTCCGAGGAACGTCGGAAAGTTTCTGTTGGTTGGATTTTTTTATTTCCGAAACTTTTCGGAAATGATTTTCTAAATATTTTAGTTTTCGGATCCTTCCAATATTGTGCTGTGATGTTTTGGTTTAGTTTCGGACTCCCGAATTTATTTCGGGTCGTTCCAAATTAATCTATGGAATATTTGTGGTTATTTTTATATATATTTTTTGGGATTCCCTGGTTTGGGATTTGTAGGAAAATATTGGCACACATTTCCCAGTTTTTGGGTTGACCAAAAATAGAGAAAATACTGCCGGATTTTTTCATAAATTTAATTATATTTTTAAAAATGATTTTTAAATGGATTTCAGAAATATATTAAATATTTTGGATTTTGGGCGACGACCGTATCGGTCAATGGGCCCCGGCTAAGTGCAAACGAAACCGGCTTCGCCCGGACGTTGAGGCATTAGCCTAGTTGACGATTGGACCATATCTGAGACTCGTTATTATTTAATTTATTTTTATTATTTATTTTATTCATATTTAAATTATAGGAAGTTTAGAACTAACGACCGTTTTTGTCTTATTTCAATTTACGTAAATAAATTGTAATGGGCATAAGCCCAGTTGGTTGTTGGCTCTGTGACTTGTAAATTGGTAGCGTAGGATTTTCTGTTGTTTTCTGGTTTTGCGAGTTTTTGTAGCGTACGCGTAAACCTAATAATAATTATTTTCATATAGAAATTAATAAAGTTTTCTCACATAAAATTTACAAGTTCTAATATTTAACAAACGATCACGTATTTCTCATTAAAATAAGAAATTTAGTTTTATATGTATAATTACGAAAATACAAGTTTTTATCAATTAAATTGGAAACTACGAGTCTTTCCAAAATACAAAGTTTAAACGATATTTCCCTCGTTATTAATTCAACGCACCAATAATCGCGTTTTTGTTCGTGTTTAATAAAAAAAAGATTAAAATTGATTAGGAGACAATTAGAGATTTCAACTAGCATAGTTAGCTTGGTAACCCTGGATTCTGAGTCGAACTTCTCGAATGTAGGATTTCGAGGACGAGTCTAAATCCCATCTCGAAGTCTTCATCCCTTTAAGTCCAGTCCATTTGAGGCAAGTACATTTTGTGTTAATTTACAGTTATTTAGTAATCGCTTTATTGCAAGTTTAAACCATGATGCAACACGGAACTCTCCTTGAGAGCACTGACTGTAACTACTGTAACTACTGTAACTGTTTGGAGACTGGGGGAGTAGTGTAATGAGTATGACCACATCCCAAAATAACTTAGAACTGTACTAGCTTACCCCTCATACACACGGGGATAAGCCGTATCTTCACTGTAACAAACCCAAGCCGGTCATATTCATTGCCTATTCAAATCATACTGTTTTACTGTTAGAAAACTGTTCATTTCTAAATTGTTTAAAAGTGCATGATTCTATTATTATTTTAACTGTCAAATTAGTATGAATTGTACTTTGCTCCCTCCTGACTGGAGATACATTTTTAGGGGACTATGAGGATGCTGAGCTGTTATACAACAGCTATTACGACCCGGTTCTGTACCCCGTGGTGTTGTCAGAGTCCGCTTTGGAGGACGCAGGATCTGAGGCCAACGAGCCGAACGCCTAGCTAGATTTTCTGTTTTTAGATTTGTTGTTTTAGAATTTTGTAATTTGATTTCAGATTTTAATTCAGTTCTTTCACATTCCAGTTGTATTTATTTCAAATGTTTAATAAAGTTTTCAATTCCCGAATATTGAGTTGTGACAATTATAGATGTTGTTGTGGTTACCTGCTAATAGAACAGCTTACTGTCGCCGTCTCAACAACGGTGCAGGCTGGGCATGATCCGGTTCGACCCAATTATTTGGGATCCGGTCGTGACATGTTTTTTGTGGTGGTACATGCAGGTCAGAACAACAACTTAGAAAAACATACCTAGAAACAATTAGAATACTAGAACATTGATTTGTCACAACATAGGTCCGAATTATATATAAATAAATATTTTTGTTTGATTATAGATTGGTAGGCTACCTTGCTTATGTGTGCATCCTAAACCTTCCAGAGAATGGCCATTGACAAGACCAATCCTTCTGGCGATGAGGTGTCATCTCCGGATCATACCCCATCTCCTCAACCAAGTCTAGGGTTTATTCCCTCGCAGCTGATTGACCGTCCCCATAATGCATCCAGTAAAGTTTTTACTACACCGGCGGATCCTACCTCTTCTCAAACTGAGCTGCATTTCCTTGGTGAAGTACCCATTCCTGATGCTCCACCAGTACCAGCGAATACCTCCTAAATGGTTGCCCTATTTCAAGAAATCCTGGAGTCCCATAAGGCTCAAGCTGAAGCCCAGCAGGAACAGATGGATATCACGAGATAAGTCATGAAGAACGTCAATGATGTAGCCTTAGTTATCTCCAACCAAGTTGGAGCGGAACCTCGTCCTAGGAGGAATACCCCTGAATATAGAAGATATTTGGGCCCTATCAAGTACTCTACTTTTCGACAGTCTTGTCGTAAGAGGCTTTTGGCTTGTGACTACTGCAAGAGGCCTGGATATCAGGCTATTAGTTGCCGCAAGAGATTGGGACAATGTTTGGCATGTGGATCTACTGAACATCGGGTAAAGGACTGCCCCTTATCTTTCCATCAAACTAGAGCACATATCCCAGCAACACCTGTTAGGCCACAACCTAGGGACTCTTCCTATCCAGCAGACCTTGCCTTCTACAATAAGGCATGATGCAGACTCGAGTTTCATAGAAGATGAAGCAGTTGGAGACTGCTCATGCAAGAGCCAGAACCATGAAGAATAGTACCTAGGACTGCTGAATAGCATTATCTATTGTTATAAGAAGATGTAACAGGATATCCTTAGATCAATCATGAGAGTTTTTGCTGTAATTCTCCACATGAATAAACTTCTTAGTTACACCTTTATGGTAGATGTTTTCCCTGATAGTCTTTCCGGATTACCCCAGATCTAGACATAGAGTTCACTATTGACCTAGTCCCCGGCTCTCCCCTATTTCTAAGGGATGCTACAGAGTCAACCTGAAGGAGGCCAAGGAGATGAAGGACCAGATCAATGAACTGAAGGCTTTGGGATTCATTCGAGACGGAGCTTCACCCTGGGGAGCACCTGTCTTGTTTGTGCCCAAGAAGGACAGAATAGTACGGATGTGCACCGACTACCGGGCGCTGAACAATATCACCATCAAGAACAAGTACCCTCTGTCCCGGATCGATGACCTATTTGAACAATTGAGTGGAGCCAAGGTGTTTTCGAGGATTGATATTAGATCTGGCTACCACCAGATCAGGGTCAGGAAGGAAGATATTCCCAAGACGGCATTCAACACCAAGTATGGGCAGTTTGAATTCTTGGTCATGCCGTTTGGACTGACGAATGCTCTTGCGGTGTTCATGAACCTTATGAACAAGGTTTTCCATGAATACCTAGATCAATTGTCGTAGTCTTCATCGATGACATTCTGATCTATTCAAAGACGGAAGAGGAGCACGAAGAGCACCTCAGGAAAGTTCTGGAAACTTTGAGGAAGGAGAAGCTGTATGGTAAGCTTTCCAAGTGTGAATTCTTTCTAGACAAGGTAGATTTTCTTGGCCATGTTGTCACAGGAGAAGGAATTTCGGTGGATCCGAAGAAGATAGCCGCTGTTGAGAAGTGGTCTACCCCAAGCTCAGTTGCTGAAATCAGGAGTTTCTTGGGCTTGGCTGGCTACTACCGGAAGTTCGTGAAGGGTTTTTCCAGAATTGCTGAGCCGATGACGAAGCTCACTCGGAAGAATGAAGAGTTCATCTGGACGGAAGATTGCCAGGCATCATTCGAGGAGCTGAAGAAGAGACTTACCACTGCACCAATCCTTGCGCTACCCGCAGGAACTGGTGGTTTCTCAATCTACAGTGATGCCTCAGGTAAAGGACTGGGTTGCGTTCTTCAACAACATGGAAAAGTGATTACTTATGCATCTAGGCAATTACGGACTCGTGAGAAGAGCTATCCCACACATGATTTGGAGCTTGCAGCGGTGATATTTGTATTGAAGTTATGGAAGCATTACCTTTATGGAGAGAGAGTAGAAATATTTACAGACCACAAGTATGATTTCACTTAGAAGGAGCTGAACATGAGGCAAAGAAGATGGCTGGAACTGATGAATGTTTGCAAAAACAAAAGTTGAAGAACTTTATTGATACAAACTTTGTAAAAGATTACAATTTGAATTCTGGGAATGGTACAACTTTAGGAATCCAATCTAGATGACGATTGCTTTATCCCTTGGACGATGTGAACTTTGAAGACGAAGCCTCTGAAGTTGAAAACAACTCTGGAATTGAAGGCAAAAAAGCCTCGGAAGTTGAAGGCAAAAAGTCTCGGAAGAATGCAGCAGCACTTGGACAAGAACTCATAAACTCTCTGAACTTTGAAGTCTGATAATCTAATCTCTGATCCTTGATCCCCTTGAATGGAGACTTGAAACTCTATTTATAGAGTTCTGAGAAATAACTAACTTCTAGTTATTCTGGACTGCGCATGATGGATTGCACAGCAATTGGATTGCGCAGCAATGGACTGCGCAGGCAGTTGCTGGATCATGGGCCAACTGTCTTGGACACATGGCATCATTTGATTGAAATGCGCATGATCATGCGTAGACAGTTGCCACGAAATGAGCAATTGATGGCATGAATGCCACGTGTATTTTGTCATTTGTGTTGATAGAACGCGCACATTGAATTGCGCAAGCTTTGGATTGTGCCAACTTGAATTGCGCAGGAAATGGATTACGCCAACATAGATTGCGCCAACATGGATTGCGCTGCCAGCTGTCCTCGAGCGCCGTGCTGCACGATTAAATGAACGGTCGTCTCGTTCTCCGCGCTGTCAGCTGTCAGAAGATTTGATTTGTGTCAGGTAATGATGGTGATTTGCCACGTCAGCCTGCACGCTTGGAAGAGTGCACGATCTATCTTGCGCAATCTGAAGGATGTGCACTCTGATGTCTGCGCAGTTCATCTGAAAGTTGTATTTCTTGATTTTCTTACTTTGTTGATGTGTGAAACTTGATTTTTCAGGACCTACAAGACCCCCTTCAAAGTTTTCGAAAGTTGAATTTATTCAAAATTTCGAAATACTTTGAATTTTGAATTTGAAATCAATTTGCGCACATAGTGAGTTGTCTGCGCAATCTGAGGGTTTAGCCCATTTTTAGGCGCAATCTAAGGCGGCCGTTTCGATTTTGAAAAACTATAAATAGTTCTTCAATTCCTTCGAAGTGTTCTTTACTTGCTTCCTTCGTACACTTGAGAGAAAAACTTCTGAGCTCTTCCTTTCTTTCCTCTTCGACGATCTCAATGGCTCCCCGACGATCTTCTGCCACTGCTAAGGGCAAGGCCCCCGCCGAATCATCGACTAGGGCTGCGCCATGAAACTGCTCATCCAGCAATGATAGGTAGATAACCTAATCAAAAACTCTTTTTAGAGTTTTGATTTCACTGTTCCTTTCAGAATTTATCTCTTTTTAGAGATAGGATCATACTGCGCCACCCCTTTTTAGGGCACTGGTTGCACAAATCAGTCCACTCTTCATTTTTATGAAGGACGACCCTCTGTGCAATCGGTTGAATTGCGCTTATAAAAGTCAGCGCAACTTGCTGATTTGCACAAATTGTCGGCGCAAACTGATGTCTGTAGGTTTGCGCAATCTGATTATTTGCGCAATCTGATATTGCGCAATTTGATTTTGCGCAATCTAATTTTTGCGCAAACTGAATCTTTGACTTTGACTTATACTGAAAATTTTTGTTTTCTCTGTCTGATGCAGTTAATACTAGAGAAGACCCAGAATATGAGAACTTCGTAGGGACCCTTTCAGAATCAGAATATAAAGAGGACTTGTCATATGTGCACTATCCTCAATATGATCTGCCGACCTCCCGTCAGGCCATTTTGATATCCCAAGATAATGAGACACTATAATGTTTAATGAACAGACAACCTCTGGAAACTACAGATGCTGTCATACATAAGAAACCATTATTCTTATTTGGTGAAGCTTTTGAGAAAAGTTCTCAACTGAGACCAAGAATGGAAGAAAGGATTGTCCATCAGACGGATAGATCTTTCTCGATACCAAATGTTCCACGCTGCCTCCCCTTATCCCGGTATGCTCATGCGAGCTATCCGAGCAAGATAGAATGGAACCTTACACCGTTCCAAGATGCCCGTCCAGGAAGAATTTTTGTGAAGAAGGGGCCCAGTAAGAAGGATATGTTTTACAGTTCCTCAGAGCGGTACAGTGTTTTGTTGAGAGGTCTGAAACCCGGTTGTATTCCGTCGGAGAATTCTTCCTTGTTAATGCCCGTCAGAACCCCAATTTTCGCAAATGAGTTTGCGAAAGTCGAAGGAAGATATCCTGAGCAAGACATCAGACTAACTGGATTGGTGAATCCAGATTTTAAAAGATGGAGCTGCATAGCAAATTGGATTCTAACCAAGTTTGAAAGCGAACCGCAGCAAATCAACTTGTACCAAGCAGTGCATGCCACTGTCTATGGTTTTACTCCGAACCCGCACCTGTTCTTGGCTTTAGCAGAGAGGTACAATTACAGAACAGGGACCTTCATGACTCCCGACGGAGAAATCGGGTTTGCACTCCATGAGATGAAGTATATCTCTTACTTGCCAATGGGAGATGCCCCATAAGAAGAATTTGTTCCAACCAATGATGAGTTGGACATACTCCGAAGAGAGAATGCAGAAATGGTAGCAGTTTCGAGGAACTGCTATGCCATTATAAAATCTGTTCTATGTTCTATAAAAGTGCTACATCAAACACTTGTTATTCCTCGAAATGGCTACCTTATCTGTTCCTTAACCACATTCAAGAACCGAAGACCCAGGAACACGATAGATGCTATCCTGATTTCTTTAAGCCTTTGAGCAACACAGAAGTGATGAAGTTGATGGAAGAAAGTGGTGATTTTGATAAAGAGATGAAGGATGATTATCAATGTCCTCCTTTGAAGACAGGAGATACTCTCGAAAGTTATCTGAGAGTAGGATATAGACCGATGTCAAAAGAAGCCCAATTAGCAGGGTTTCTGACACATTGGCTCCGTCGATTTGTAGTCCCGGGATCCAGTGCTGTAGACCACTTCCATCGCGGTGTTCTTTTTGCTGCCGTTAGATTAGTCTTCGGCTATAAGATGGATCTTCTGTCAGCAATGACTTGTAAGCTGAATGCTGGTCTTCGTCTATACATCGATCTGATGCTGAAATCCAAAGGTGAAAAAGAATTTCCTCGGTTGGAATTACCGTATACATATCTATTTGGGTGGTTGCTCCTTCACCATCCCACTTTGATGGATCCCGACATGGGACCGGTTGACGGCAGCTTTTTAGGAGATACTCCAATGGTAAGTGGAAATTTACTGCTCTGAGAGATTGTAGATATGCTCTAAACTTGAACAAAGGATGGAACTTTTATTGCACCCATCCTCCTGCTGGTTACGAACAAATGCGGACAAATATGATTGACTCGCAGATGCATCCTCTGAGCCGTGCAGCTTTTGAGTGGTTGAAAACAATTCGACCGTCCCATTTGGTGTACCGGTTTGAAGATGAATGTTATTTAGAGCCATATCTACCCAGTCGATTTGCCCGGCAGTTCGGGTACGATCAATTCCATGTGGGGAATGCTATCACATGTCTTCAGGGAAAAGGTTATTTGATAGATGGGGCCCGAGCATGGGCTTATTATAATGCTCGAGATACAAAATCGACGTTCTCGATGCCTGTAAACAGCAATCATGGCCCTCGGATGCTGTTTACATACTCAGTTTTTTATACATCTTCAAACACCTTTGCTGAGAATTTCAACCTCACAGATAGCTTCGCGTCTTCAACAAGATTGAAGAGGGGAGGAGTCGTCATGTCGCTCATAGGAAATGACGAAGTACATGAGCCAGAAGATGCACCTTTGGAAGCTTCAAGGGATGTTATGTTCCCTCAAGAAGTTAACGCGCCACTACGTGTCTCTTTGAAGGTGGGCAAATCCCCAGCAAAAATGAGGAGAAGAGAGGAGCCTCCTGCTCCAGCAGCAAAGAAGAAACTGATCTTAGATCATTCTTCTGAAAAGATTACAACTAGATCTCAATCTCGGCAGCTGGCCGAGACAATCCAGCAAGAAGAGGCCACTACACCGACCTCTGTCCAAAGACAAGTCGAGACTGTAAATATAGAGAGCCCTGAGAGGCCCCTGAAAAGAAAGAAGCTGGCCCAAAGAAGAAATCGAGCCCTATCTTCAATGGTAATGGATGCTGCAGCTGGATTAACTTTGCCATCTTCCACTCCTATTTCAGAGCCTAGGAATAAAACTCCTAGTCCAGAACATGGAGAAGAGATCGAGCAGAGGAAAGATCTTGATCTGAGAACTGAGGCCGAAGAGCCCAGATGAAGTATTATGGAGGAAGTGGAAGAAGAGCAAAATGTTGTACACTCTCTTCTACCTGCTACGGAGATGATTCAACTTCCGCCTACTCCTAGAACCCTCCGCGAAGAGGAAGATCGCGAAGTGATTGCGGCTCTAGAAGATTGCACTTACAGCCCGCTGGATGACTATTGTGACCAGGTTGCAAATACCATCGGGAATGCACCAGAAGAAAATAAAGATGAAGAGAGCTCTTCGTCTGAGAATATTGATGAATATATGCAAGATCTCGAAAGAGATGATGAAGAGCATATATCTCCTAATGCTGTTGATGATACCTTGAATCCTGAAAAGGATGTTGAGGTTCCAGAAAATGTTGCTGATACCTTAAATCCTGAAAAGGATGTTGAGGTAACAGTATCTCCAGAAAAAGCATTAGATGAAGAAGCTCCGAAAGAAACTCCCGCCACTGATCCTCAAGGTATAAAATAAAATTAGCAATCTCTTCTTAAATAGATTGATAGCTAACGTCTTTATTTGTATTTCCTGCAGATCTTGAGACTCCTCTAGCATCTCCGACGTGCACGGACATAGTGCCTATAACGACGGTGGTTGTTAGTAGCAGTCATCATTTATCATGTGGTTCTGAAGCGGGCAGTAGTCAAGCTGTTATGGCTGAAGCTACTTCTGCTCGGCCAGAGTCTATTCCAGCAGATGATAGGCTCATTGTTGGATTCAACCATGGTAAGATAATTTACATCTTTAATCTTCTTGATCAATAGCAAACAACAGGCAAAATGACAATTTTTGCTTTTTTGCAGAAGAACAACCAGGAGGGGCAACTAGCTCCACTTTGGCTCCTTTGTTCAAAGAGCCCGCCGTCCAGACGCGAGAGATTGAACATCCTGCGGCCTCGTCATTAACAGGAGTAGCTGCAACTCCTGGTGCTATAGCAATGAATAATCTTGTGATTCAATCTTTTATCAGATGCTTTTTTGAATCTTTGGGACCTCTAGTAAAAAGAATGATGGAGAAAGCGGGTACTGATTTTTTCATGGTTAGGGGTCCAACCTCTCTCTCTTAATAAGGGCCATCCGAGAACAAGGTGACGAGGCTCAGGCTACTCTCCTGGAACATATTTTGAATGAATTAGAGATTCCATCAAAAGCTATAAGGAGCTCAACCAAGGAGATGTGGAGTCTCTAGTGCAGGCAGAATTCGAACAACTGGCTCAAGCAGCTGATATTGAAAGGGTTAATCTCCAGAACCTTTTGGAAGCTTTCTCTGCAAAATCTGCTGAATATAACTCCAAGCTGGAATCAGTAACCTTGATGGCTAATAGAAAAGAAAAGAGAGCTGCTGAGCTAAGGGTAGAGATTGCTCGTCTTCAGAAGGAGTTAGAAGATGAAGTTGCTGATCATCAACTTGCAACTCAACAATTTAATGCTCTGATTCAGGAGAGGGATGAGTACGTGGAAGCTCATAATGCTGAGATTACTCGCCGAATGGTGACCATGCCTGCTTTCAATGAAGAAACCGGGATGGAGGAAGCCAGAAGGAGGGTGATGTCCACTCGTGAAGAACGGCTGCAGACTCTGAAGCAGCAGATTGATAATCTGATAATACCTCCATCTTAATGGAACATTTTGTATCTTTATATCTTTTGAAGTATATGTGTTTTTGTAATGTCTTATATTTCGATTAATAAAAGACATTTTTGTTGTGGCTCCATTATTTGTTGCATATCTTGTTCAGATATAAATAATAGAGATAGAAAATATATTCAGAGGTGCAAGACATAATATATTTCTTGATGATTTTATAAAAAATAATTATATTCATTATATCTGCTCAGAGGTAATATGGACGTGGCATAATATACTGAATATTATTATCTCAATTGACAACTTAATCGAAACGATAAGTTGCTGATATGGATGTGAAATGAACGGGAAAACCGTCAAATGATGGAATGAACGGACAAACCGTCAAAAGGGAAAATAACGAACGGATGAACCGTCAAGTGATGATGAATGAACGGGTGAATCGTCGGATGATAATGAACGGACGAACCGTCAGATGATAATGAACAGACTAACCGTCAGATGAATTTTAAATGAACGGATGAACCGTCAAGTGAATTGAATGAACGGATGAACCGTCAAGCGAATTGAATGAACGGATGAACCGTCAGGTGATGATGAATGAACGGGCGAACCGTCGGGTGATAATGAATGAACGAATGAACCGTCGGGTGATAATGAATGAACGGATGAACCGTCGGATGATAATAAATGAACGGATGAACCGTCAGATGAATGTGTCACTTTGTTATTTGGAGAATCTCTGCCTATAAATAGAACAAAAATTTAGCAGAAAAGAGCACTTCCATTTTTCTAACATAAAAATGTCGACTGGAGATGCACCCAAGAAGACTGAACTCGCCCCGAAGGTTGAAGAAGGCGTTGAAGAACGTCCGGCCGAACTGGTTCAGCCAAAGCAAGCAGAGGCAGGCGAAGGTTCGTCTGCACCAAAACCACCGCAAGATATTCTGGACTTCCTGCTTGAACCAGGAAAGACTGAAGAAGAAGAGGCCATGAGGCTGGCTGCTTGCAAGTTCCTCGTAGGCTCCAGCAAGGAGGTTCTCGGCTCTTTTGCTGACCGTGTCTTTGAGAAGGATGGCAGTGGTCCGCGTCCCAATGTTAAGAAGGATGATAGTGATCTCCCTTAATATCATGTACTATCATTCATGATGAAATAAAATTTTATTTATGAACTTGGACTTGTCTGATGATTTACAAGCATTTACATTTATACATAGTACTTTTTAAGGAATTTGCCATTGATAGGCATCATTGCAATTCGTTCATCCAATTCTGAGAGTTGATACGCTCCATTTGAGAAGACTTTGCTCACAACGTAGGGACTCCCACTTTGCGTCGAATTTGCCTTTGCTCATATGAGTCATAGTCATAGGACGTCTAACTGTTAGGACAAGTTCTCCTTGCTGAAAGGTTCTGACCCTCACTTTACGGTTGAAAGTCTTAGAAATGCGAGCTTGGTATAACTCAATATGTTGTTGAGCCATTAACCGCTTCTCATCAAGTGCCTCCAATTCTTGAAGTCGAAGAAGATCATTGTTCTCTGTAGTGAGCTCGTTAGCAATGGCAATCCTTAAAAAAGGAATTTGAAGTTCCAGAGGAAGAACAGCTTCACAGCCATATACCAAAGAGAAAGGTGTAAAATCGGTAGGGTTGCGGACCGTAGTTCGGTAGGCCCATAGACATTCGCCAAGCTTTTCACTCCAATTCCGTTTGTTAGTGGATACAAACTTCTTGAGGAGCTTAATAATAGTTTTGTTGAAGGCTTCAGCTAAACCATTAGCGGCAAGATTGTAGGCAGTCGAGGCGACATTGTCAATCCGGTGATCATCACAGAATCTGGTGAATTTTTGGCTGATAAATTGCGGTCCGTTGTCATGGATAATTCGTCGAGGGACACCAAATCGATAAATGACATGGTGTTTGACGAAATTGATGACACTACTGGTCTTGACTTCAGCCAAGGGTATAGCTTCAGCCCACTTAGAGAAATAGTCGGTTATTGCTAGAATGAACCGATGTCCTCTAAAAGAAGAAGGATTAATAGGACCTATGACATCCGTGCCCCAAGCTTCGAAAGGCCATGAAGCAGTTGTCGGATGTAGAAATTCTGAAGGTTGATGAATAAAATCTGCATGGATTTGACAGGCTCGACATTTTCTTGCATATTCAATAGCATCTGATACCATAGAGGGCCAATAGTAACCCATTCTTCGGATGCGATCTTATAATTTAGGATCGGGCTGATGTGCTCCGCAAACACCGTCGTGAGCTTCACGTAACACCTATTTTGCTTCCTCACCAGCTAGACAGCGTAGAAGGAGACCGTCATAAGTCCGCCGATAGAGAGTCTTGGTGGTTTGATTGTAGTAGAACCGTAGAGATCGTGTCGAATACTTGTAGCCTCCTTAGGATCTTCGGAGAGTATGTCGTGAACCACGAAGTCGATGAAAGGAGTTCTCCAATCTTCATTGATAACATTAATTTCAGCAAAATTACTGAACTCGATGTTACGATTGTTTTCAACACAAAATAATTCCCGATTAGAGATAACCACCACTTGTTGTCTTCTGATGGGAACGGCTAAGACTGCTGTAAGATTGGCTAAAGCATCTGCTTCAGTATTGCAAGCTCGGCGTACATATTCAATAAAGAAAGCTTTGAATGATGTAGCCATGTTGATTGCTGTCTCAAAGTAAGGTACCAGATCTTGATAACGTACTTCATAAGTTCCTCTAACCTGGTTGACAACCAGCTTAGAATCGCCGTAAACTTTGAGATATTCAATGTCCAATTGTTTGGCTAATTGAAGACCGATAAGTAGAGCATTGTACTCTGCTACATTATTGGAACAAGACTCATCTAAAGAGTAAGCTCTTTGGATAGTTGATCCTTCTGGAAGTTCAGCAAAGACCATATTGGAAGATACGATTATACGATGGACTTCACCGATGCTAGTGTCAGAATCCCATGATCTGGAATCGGAAGAATTAGAACGTTCTTCGCTATCAGAGTCGGAAACTGCTGGGGATAACATTGGAGGAGAAACATATCCGAGACCTCTTTTGATTTTGCTGTAATACATATCAGATTTTCTTTTTAGAACAGCTGTACGAATGGGAGTTCGTCTACCCTTACCGTAGTTGAGGCCATTTTTAAAGTCATAACCCATCTTACGGATGATGTCTTTTGATTGCTGACTATAACGACAGAGTTGTAGATGTCCTATATCGTTAAGCTTGCTATCATCCGTATAGCTGAATTGTTGTTCTGGTCCTTTACTAAAAAGTATTGGACTTTCGTCTTTCTTTCGAGCAGGGACAATACGGTAAGAGTCATCTGGATCTTCAAATGAAACTTCTGTTTGAAGAGATTGTACAACTCCTATTGTAAATGATTTGAAGCTATCTAACATATCCAAATAGCATTTAGTATGATAAATAACATCAGTATACTGGAAAGTAGATGCTTTTTTATTAATTTGTACATCTGTATTTACAACAGGACCTTTAGCCTTAGCAGGCTTGGTCAGATTGATTATAAGAGGGGGAGAAGAAGAACGTGGAGGAAGCTTGTTACGACGAAGGTCAATAACAAGTGGCTCAGAAGAGGTGAGCTCCATTTTTTCTTTGTTGTGAGTTAAATCAACAACAAGAGGCTCAGAAGAAGTGAGCTGCTTTTTGTCCTTGTTACGACGTAAGTCGATAACAAGTGGCTCAGAAGAGGTGAGCTCCTTTTTATCTTGATCGCCATCAACTAATTTTTTCTGAACTGGCAAGTGAATAGCCAGTAGTTTAGAAGATTGAGGATGAGAAACACGCCCCTTAACAGGTATGATGAGAGTGTCATTGGGCACTGCTTTTTGGTCTTCTTCAGTATCCATGGCCAATACCACTTTCATAAATTCTTCTTTATACATACGAGCATCGTTGCAATACGCTTCGACGCCTTTGAAAGGATAAAGGTCTGCAACTTCTTTATGAACTTCTCCTTTGTCATCAACATATTTAAAGCATTGATGAAGAGTTGATGGAACAACATTATGTTCATGGAGGAATGGTCTTCCCAGAAGAGCGTTGTAAGAACAACCATGATTATCAATGATATAGAAGGTCACCTTTGTGCGAAGATTGCCTATTTGGAGTTTTAAGCGGATCTTGCCCAAAGGTTCACTCCTTCCTTGGTTGAATCCCAAGATAGTGGTGATTGTGCTTGAAAGACTATGCACCGGTATCTTCAACGCGTCTAGCATTGTCTTTGGCATGATGCTAAGTGCAAACCCTGGATCTACCAGGATACGATCGACTTTCATCGAATCGACATACCCTGTATAGTAGAGAGGACGATCATGTCTATTATCCTCCAGTAGCATATCATCTTGAGTGAAAGTGATGTTCAGAATCAATTCCAGGACACTATAACAATGATGACAAGAGACCGGTTCGGCTTCTGGCTTTTTGAGAAGAGTTAGGCAAGTTTCAGCCTGCATCAGGGCTTCACTTAAAGTTTCTCGAGTCACTTTAGAAAGGCGCAAGAGCTCGAAGATTGATAACCTAGCCGGTGTATTGGCTAATTGAGCCAATATATCAAAGTTGTATGGCTTTTCAAGTCCTGCAGGAGATGATTTCTTCAGAGGTTTGTCAAAGCGGACTTGTTGCTTGCCTTTGTTAGCAACCACCGGCTTCAGATGTGGAAGGAATTTCTTCAGAGGAAGCAGGTTGTACTGGAATAGGTTCAGAAGAAGAAGTAGGATTCTCTTGAACTTCAGAATGATCTTTCAAATAGGCTTTCCCTGATCTGGTGCCTAACAGAATTTCTTCGTCAATTATGGGATCAAAAGACACCATGTTGCAAGTCTTTGTCTTGCCTTTAGAACGATTTCTCTTCTTGGAAGAAGAGGGCATTTTGAATTTTGGAGCAAGATCGGGATAGATCCACATAATTTTACCATTGTCAAGAGACAGAGGGATAAGACCTTCATTTGGTGGAAGTGGGAGATTCTCAATCTCAAGAGTAGCTTTGGAAATAGGAATGACATCGTGCTGTACCATCTGTGGAGGAAAGTCACCAAACTGGACTGAAACCATGTTCGCAGTAACAGTCTTCTCATCTTGCTGTAGAGTGACGACACCAGCATTGACAAGCTCTTGAATTTTGCCTTTAAGCACGTAACATGCTCGAGTAGGATGTCCAATGAACCTGTGGTAGACATAATATTTAGGATGATCTGTCTTACCGACTTTATCAGGTTTCTTTGGGTCTGGGAGCTGAATCTTGTTGCTTTTGAGTAAACATTCAAAGATGCTTGTAGTGTCATTCTCGTTGAAGGAATATTCTACTTTCGGACGAGGTTCCCTCGGTGGAGGTGCAGAAGGAGTAGGAGTGGATGTAGGCGGAGCCACATTGACAGCTAAAGATTCTTTATTCTTATTCAAATTGATGTTCAAAGTCTCTTTTGCTTTACGGTTGTTCTGGCGGTTGCCACCACCTGACGTCTGATGTTCATCTCGATCAGGGTTGGACATCTGTATCCCCAATTGTTTGAACTTCTCGGCACTTACTTCCGCAGCTTTGGCGTTGACAATAAATGAAGGCCAATCCTGAAACTGGGTAGATCCCGTCCACATACTGATGATAGGCAAAAGATTTGCCTTACAAGTATCAATAGTAACAGCAGCTGGAGTTCCGGGAGGCATCTTCAAGGCTTCACGGTGGAACCGTTCGATAAAACTCTCAGCAGTTTCATTGTGTTTCTGTTTGATTTTATTGAGAGCCGACATAGTCATGTCGTTAAATCCTTCATAAAACCGTTCCAGGAAGATTTGCTTGAGACCTGAAAAGGAAGTGACACAACCATCGGGCAAACTTCTATACCAGTCATATGCTACGCCGACTAAACAACCGACGAACACTCTGGTAAGAAGAGCGTCATTTGGCTGGAGTTGAACGGTCATTACCTCAAAATGATTGATGAACTGACTAGGAGAAGTACTGCGATCAAACAAAGAGATCGTTGGGATCTTGTACTTCGGTGGGAACGTGACTTCTTTCCATTCAACTGGATAGGGCTGCTTGATCCCCAATCTTTGCAAGTTGTCTTTCTCTTTGAAAGCTTCGAACTGGGTTCGCAAGAGTTTGACAGCTTCATTGGCGTCTTCTGATGACGAAGAAGGAGCAGGTTGAGTTAGAGTGATAGGAGGAGGAACAGCATTGTAAGCACTACCCCCAGCTCCTGACTGACTAGGTGTAGTTTGAATTTTTACTTGTGTAGGAGGCATTTGAGGAGACACTACCCCTAGCCCAGTATTGGCAGGTACCGAAGATGCTATGATCTCTGGACTCGTAGTAGGTACAGTTGGTGGTGTAACATATTATGCCACAATGATGGAATGCATACTAGCAACCATTTCAGCCATAGTTTTTAGTTTGTCTTCAAGTGCAGCGATTCGCTGCTCCTGATTTGAAGAAGTTGAAGCATCTGGATCTTCATTGACAACATAAGCTGTCACTTCTCTTGGTACAGTGGAAGACACTGTTTGTTCAGAACTTTTGCTGTATGCATCATAGTCGGAGAAAGAATCGTCTCCTGACTGAGAAGTGGGAAGATAACCTGAAGGATTTTGAGGAAGATTCCTTTGACCGATTGTATCTCGGCTTCGAGAACGGGTATGTCGAAACACTCCTTCAGAAGATTCTTGGAGTAATTCTAAATACCGCTGACTTGGTTTACGAGGCTTGCCATGCTTAGAGCACCTTCTACCCCCAGTGTCTCGGGAAGTCATGTTGATAGAAGCATACAAGATTTCATCTTCTTTTGACATAGGTTCAGGTTTAACAAAAGTCAGACGATCGAAGACAGATCGTTTTGTTGTTTGACAACAACATTGGATGATGACTTTGTGGTTGCAATGATGATCAGATGGTTGAACTGAAGATGTCGAGATAGTATCTCTCTTTTGTCTAAGATGTTCTTGGAGATCAGGAACAGCAGCAGGATAAGAAAAACTCTGAGGGATCTATTCTTTGATAATATTCGGAACATGATTCCGATTCTTCAAATGTTTAGTCCCTTGAGTATACAGGGAAGTGCTCACTTCATTGGCATAAGTGTCGGGATTTTTAACCCTGGAGATTTGTTTTTGATGATGTTTGGTTTTCGGCATTGACTGTTTGCGTTTTACCGAAGTGGGTCTGTTGAGATAAGTCCTGAGATCAGCAAATTCACCCCCAGGGGTTTCTGTTTGAGACATCTGCAGTTTTCTTTGTCTAGAACGAGAAATTTTGAGAGTTGGGAGGTCCTGAAATTCTGCTACCGGGGTAGGCAGAATACCTCTTTGGTCAGTACAAGTTCTCTTGTTATAAAGGAAAGAAGAATCCTTGTTTGAAAGAGTTCTAGTACTGATTGGTGCCGAGGCACGTTCAGATTGATCTTCTTCGGTAAAAACTGAAGAAGATTGAGAAAAGACCAAAGGGCCTTTTCCTTTGTTTTGTGAAGAAGGGTTAGCTAAAGAGCATTTCCCTCTGTTGTCTTCCAAGTCATGGGACAAGGAAGTTTGAGAAAAGACCAACGAGCCTTTTCCTTTATTTGAAGAGGAAGAGGAATAGGGTGTTTGGGAAGAAGATCAGAGCCTTTTCCCTTATTATGGGAAGAAGATGATTTAGCCAAAAGGCTGTCATTCTTGGATTGCGCAAGAGCAGTTTGCGCATGAATAGATTGCGCATTGGTTTTGGTCACAAAAACTGTGGTTTGCGCATCAGAAGTTCTTGCTATAGAGTACTTAGAGTATACTTTGGATGCTGGAGCATTGGTTTGCGCAGACATATTGGCAGCCAATTGCGCTAGGGGCATAGGAGTTTTGTACTTGGCCATGGCAGCATATGAAGTCTTCTGTGTACTGGCAATAGCTGATTGCGCAGCAGTAGCAGAGACAGATTGTGCAACAGGCTTGATGACAGAAACTTTGGACTGCGCAGCAATCTTGCTGGCAGATTGCGCAGAAGTCTTGCTGGCAGCATTAAAAGAATGCGCAGCAGTCTTTGGGACCCACACTGGGCGCACTTTGCTTGTGGCAGCAGTGGTTGCAGTGCGAGGAGTGGTCTTGGAGTTGATCATAGACTCGTAGGCTGTCTGGTTGATCTTCACAACCAGTGTCTTCTGCGTCTTTCCGATAGACGCTACGTCACATTGAGTTGTCACTTCCTCATCGAAGGAGAAAGTCGTCCCCAGCAGAGTCGCCATTTTGTTTGCAAAAACAAAAGTTGAAGAACTTTATTGATACAAACTTTGTAAAAGATTACAATTTGAATTCTGGGAATGGTACAACTTTAGGAATCCAATCTAGATGACGATTGCTTTATCCCTTGGACGATGTGAACTTTGAAGACGAAACCTCTGAAGTTGAAAACAACTCTGGAATTGAAGGCAAAAAAGCCTCGGAAGTTGAAGGCAAAAAGCCTCAGAAGAATGCAGCAGCACTTGGGCAAGAACTCATGAACTCTCTGAACTTTGAAGTCTGATAATCTAATCTCTGATCTCTGATCCTTGATCCCCTTGAATGGAGACTTGAAACTCTATTTATAGAGTTCTGAGAAATAACTAACTTCTAGTTATTCTGGACTGCGTAGGATGGATTGCGCAGCAATGGACTGCGCAGGCAGTTGCTGGATCATGGGCCAACTGTCTTGGACACATGGCATCATTTGATTGAAATGCGCATGATCATGCGTAGACAGTTGCCACGAAATGAGCAATTGATGGCATGAATGCCACATGTATTTTGTCATTTGTGTTGATAGAACGCACACATTAAATTGCGCAAGCTTTGGATTGTGCCAACTTGAATTGCGCAGGAAATGGATTACGCCAACATAGATTGCGCCAATATGGATTACGCTGCCAGCTGTCCTCGAGCGTCGTGCTGCACGATTAAACGAACGGTCGCCTCGTTCTCCGCGCTGTCAGCTGTCAGAAGATTTAATTTGTGTCAGGTAATGATGGTGATTTGCCACGTCAGCCTGCGCGCTTGGAAGAGTGCGCGATCTATCTTGCGCAATCTGAAGTATGCGCAATCTGATGTCTGCGCAGTTCATCTGAAAGTTGTATTTCTTGATTTTCTGACTTTGTTGATGTGTGCAACTTGATTTTTCAGGACCTACAATGAAGGATTTTGACATCGATCTACAGTACCACCCGGATAAGGCTAATGTGGTCGCAAATGCACTTAGTCGATACCCTATGGCGATGTTTTTGACCAAGGAACAGCACCTGCTAGAGGACATCGAGAAGCTTGGACTGGAGATTATACTACTTGGAAGGAAGGAGCTGGATGCTGATCCATTGTTGATGAAGTTGCAAGTGAGCTCGAGTATGATGGACAAAAATTAAGGGGACGCAGTTTCAAGACGAGATACTTTGCAAACTTAGAGATCAAGTGCTGGCAGGAACACTTGAAGGATTCTCAATCGCCAGTGATGGAGCGCTGAAGAATGGTACGAGGCTTTGTGTACCAACTGGCGAACTGAGGAACGAGCTGATGCATGAAGGGCACCAGTCGCAGTATTCCATACACCCTGAAGCCAACAAAATGTATCGGGATATGCGAACTATAATGTGGTAGTACGGAATGAAGAAGGACGTGGCCAGGTATGTTGCTAGATGTTTAATTTGTCAACAAAGTGAAGGCTAGCAGACAGAGACCCGCAGGACTTCTACAGCCACTGGACATTCTAGAGTGGAAGGGGAGCACATCACAATGGACTTCGTGTCAGGACTGCCTCGTTCCTAAGGAGGGAAGGATGCCATTGGGTTATCATGGACCGACTGACGAAGTCAGCTCATTTTATTCCCTTCAAGGTTGGTCTATCCACCGAGAAGTTGGCAGCACTATACATGCGGCACATCTACCGGATTCATGGAATTCCGGTAAGTATTGTGTCTGACAGAGATACTAGATTTACCTCTCACTTTTGGAAGAGTTTGCATGACAGCTTGGGAACACAACTGAAGTTCAGCACCGCCTATCATCCCCAGACTGACGGGCAATCAGAGAGAACAATACAGACGCTAGAAGACATGCTGAGATCCTACGTCTTGAAATTTGGAGGGTCTTGGGAAGACCATTTGCACTTGGTAGAATTCTCCTACAACAACAGCTACCAAGCTAGTATCGGTATGACACCGTTCGAGGCACTCTATGGACATCGTTGCCGCACTCCACTTGCATGGGACGACGTCCGAGAACGAGTATTGTTTGGACCTGAGATGGTGACCGATGCATCAGAGAAGGTGAGAATGATCAGAGACAAGCTCAGGATTGTCCAGGACAGACAAAAGCATTGGGCCGATAGCAGCCGACGGCCTTTGGAGTTTGAAGAAGGCGACAGTGTGTTTGTGAAGATCTCTCCGACCAGAGGAACCATCCGTTTCGGCAGAGCAGGAAAGTTAAGCCCCAGGTATATTGGTCCTATTGTAGTACTCAGCAGGATTGGAGAAGTGGCTTATCGGGTTGCTCTACCCCCAAGTCTAGAAGGCGTCCACAACGTCTTTTACGTATCACAGCTCAGACGCTACATTCCGGATCCGAGTCACATTTTGGATAATTCAGAGCTGAAGATTGGATTCAACCTTTCAGTGCCAGAGAAACCAGTTGCAAGCGTAGTCAGAGGTGAGAAGAAGATCAGAATTTGAGCCATCACATAAACTCCTATTTTTTATCTTTTCGTTCTAAACTTGACTGATGCTGCTAAGTTAGCCTAGTTTTGCAAGCTATCTCTTTATCAAGCTTGATCATGACAATATTTTATTGGATGCACCCACTAATATATTGTCTCATCAGGACCGGTACATGATAATCTGATCAACCTTGTGTACTTTGGTTCGCTTTTGTATTTTTTTTGCATGGATGATATCATAAATGAAACTTGTCCCTAAACCGTCTCATCCACGACTGCCTTGGAAATTCTTATTGTTGGACCTGAGTTACGAGCGCAGTACTCGTACCAACTTGACCTGAAATAATTCCTACCCTACTCCTTTAATTTCGAGGACAAAATTTTCTAAGGAGGGAAGATTGTGAAACCCAGTTTCTGTAAGGTTATTATTATTATTATTACTATTAATACTATTATTATTATTTACGGTGGGTTTTAAAAATTTATTTCAAAATTTATTTTTGGCTTTTTGGTTGTAACGAGACCCGATTCCCGGACCCAGACCCAGTCCAAATCCTATTCTTTGAAATCTGATTTGCTTTTTTAAAAAAAAAATTATTCCTAACTTTATTTGGAGCTGGTCCAAACTGGACCAGATCCTTAACCACCCTTCCCACGTACTTCTTTCTCCACATTCTTCTCACCCTACTCTTACTCACGTTTACCCACAACAACCCCACTCCTTTCCTTATAACTTCCATTCACAAACCCATCTCCCCACTTCACACCCTCTCCCTCCAGAAGAGTAAACACACCCACCACCACCACCACTACTTGCTACTCTCCCTCTCTCTATTCTTCTTCCCAAGAGGAGAACAACCCTCCAGCACCCTTCCCAAGCAGACCCCGACCCCGGCCTACCAGCGGTGCCACCGCCGCAACCCCGGCCCTGCGCGGACCCGACGCCCGCGCCCCGCAGCCGCTCCGGCGTTCCCCGCCGGCCGAGCCCCTAGCCCCAGCCTCCCGTGCGACCTCCGGCCTCCGCGTCGACCCCCTTCGCCGGCCCCCGGCGCCCCCTTCCTGCCGTCGGCCGCTGTCCCGAGACGTCCGACAGCGCCCCGCGCGCTGTCCTCCCCGATCCAGCCGACCCCGCGCGCGCGCCCCGCCCCGGCGCGTCTCCCGCAGCCCCGGCGCTCCACCGCCGCGACCCAGCGCTGACCCCGAGGCTGTCCGCTGTTCTGGACAGCGCTCTTCGCTGGATTTCAACCCCGACCTGTGGATTTGTGCGTCCCGAGTCCGAGGCAACCCTTCGGATTCCGTCTTTTTGGGTAATCCCTGGTTAATCACAGTAGTTCGTCCCTCCCCGTGTCGATGATAAGTTGGTCCACGAATTTCCTTTGGGAAATTCGATTTTTGGGGTGAACGTCGTTCCCGGGATTTTTTCGAGGAACGTCGGGAAGTTTCTGTTGGTTGGATTTCTTATTTCCGAAACTTTTCGGAAATGATTTTCTAAATATTTTAGTTTTTAGATCCTTCCAATATTGTGTTGTGATGTTTTGGTTTAGTTTCGGACTCCCGAATTTGTTTCGGGTCGTTCCAAATTAATCTGTGGAATGTTTGTGGTTATTTATATATATATATTTTGGTATTCCCTGATGTGGGATTTGCTGGAAAATATTGGCACACATTTCCCAGTTTTTGGGTTGACCAAAAATAGAGGAAATGTTGCCGGATTTTCCGTAAATTTAATTATATTTTTAAAAATGATTTTAAAATAGATTTCGGAAATATATTAAATATTTTGGATTTTGGGCGACGACCGTATCGGTCAATGGGCCCCGGCTAAGTGCAAACGAAACCGGCTTCGCCCGGACGTTGAGGCATTAGCCTAGTTGACGATTGGACCATATCTGAGACTCGTTATTATTTAATTTATTTTTATTATTTATTTTATTCATATTTAAATTATAGGAAGTTTAGAACTAACGACCGTTTTTGTCTTATTTCAATTTATGTAAATAAATTGTAATGGGCATAAGCCCAGCTGGTTGTTGGCTCTGTGACTTGTAAATTGGTAGCGTAGGTTTTTTTTTGTTTTTGGTTTTGCGAGTTTTGTAGCGTACACGTAAACCTAATAATAATTATTTTCATATAGAAATTAATAAAGTTTTCTCACATAAAATTTACAAGTTTTAATATTAACAAACGATCACGTATTTCTCATTAAAATAAGAAATTTAGTTTTATATGTATAATTACAAAAATACAAGTTTTTATCAATTAAATTGGAAACTACGAGTCTTTCCAAAATACAAAGTTTAAACGATCTTTCCCTCGTTATTAATTCAACGCACCAATAATCGCATTTTTGTTCGTGTTTAATAAAAAAAGATTAAAATTGATTAGGACACAATTAGAGATTTCAACTAGCATAGTTAGCTTGGTAACCCTGGATTCTGAGTCGAACTTCTCGAATGTAGGATTTCGAGGACGAGTCTAAATCCCATCTCAAAGTCTTCATCCCTTCAAGTCCAGTCCACTTGAGGCAAGTACATTTTGTGTTAATTTACAGTTATTTAGTAATCGTTTTATTGCAAGTTTAAACCACGATGCAACACGGAACTCTCCCTGAGAGCACTGACTGTAACTACTGTAACTACTGTAACTGTTTGAGGACTGGGGGAGTAGTGTAATGAGTATGACCACATCCCAAAATAACTTAGAACTGTACTAGCTTACCCCTCATACACACGGGGATAAGCCGTATCTTCACTGTAACAAACCCAAGCCGGTCATATTCATTGCCTATTCAAATCACACTGTTTTACTGTTAGAAAACTGTTCATTTCTAAATTGTTTAAAAGTGCATGATTCTATTATTATTTCAACTGTCAAATTAGCATGAATTGTACTTTGCTCCCTCCTGGAGATACATTTTAGAGGATTATGAGGATGCTGAGCTGTTATACAACAGCTATTACGACCCGGTTCTGTACCCCGTGGTGCTGCCAGAGTCCCCTTTGGAGGACGCAGGAGCTGAGGCCGACGAGCCGAACGCCTAGCTAGATTTTCTGTTTTTAGATTTGTTGTTTTAGAATTTTGTAATTTGATTTCAGCTTTTAATTCAGTTCTTTCACATTCCAGTTGTATTTATTTCAAATGTTTAATAAAGTGTTCAATTTCCGAATATTGAGTTGTGACAATTATAGATGTTGTTGTGGTTACCTGCTAATAGAACAGCTTACTGCCGCCGTCTCAACAACGGTGCAGGCTGGGCATGATCCAGTTCGACCCAATTATTTGGGATCGGATCGTGACAGTAAGCTTTTTTCGTCTTGCCTTCTTCTCAATGTTCGCCGAATTTGCTTCAGCAACTTTTGTCTTGGGAGGCCGATATTTACCACCGCGCTCACAACCCAAAATTATCCGAGCCCGCTTTCCACCATCCCCGCTATCGGATCGTTTAACCAAAACGACCATATTATAATGTCTTCCTACTGTCTGTGCCCACCTCAACAACGATTCACGATCATCAAATATCTCTTCCATCTGAAATTCTTCTGAGAAATCAACTTGTTCATACATGGAATAGTTAACAATGCTCATTTCATTGTTCATTTGAGTGTCATTTGGAGTATCTACCTGAAAATAAAAAGACCTACACTTTACTACGTTGAATTTTTTTTCTTCTAAACACACAATGCTCGATCACAAATTGTCGTGCAAAAATCTTCTGTTCGACCCTAACAGGTCGAACGTTCCAAAACGTGTTCGACTAACATAGGTCGAACATTACGTTGCAGTTCGACAACTTGGAGTCGAACAACACATGATCTGCTCGACCAACACAGGTCGTGCTTATCGCGGATTTTTTTTCGATTTCTCCTTTGGAACGATTCTCATACTAATTTTAATACTTCAAAACGAGGAAAAAGGTAGAGAGAGTACGTACATTGTGTCTTTCAGATGGACTACCTTCCTCCATGATGGTTTCTTAACTTAGGATTTTTTAGAGTTTTAGGGTTGTGTTGGAGAAGAAAAAATGAAAGAAGGAAGAATGAGAAGGATGGTGGGTGTGAAAATGAAAGAAGGAAGAATGAGAAGGATGGTGGGGTGTGAAAATGAAAGAAGGGTGTATGGGAAGGCTGGTGTGGGTAGGAAGGTTGTGGGTATATTTGTCTTTTAACATTGATCTAAATTTTAACTTAAGTTACTTGGAGTGTGCTAAGTAATTCCTGGGGTGCGTTTAGCCGGACCCAAATGGATATAATAGTTTGGGCTAGCATCTTAATAATTCCACCACCTCCACCGAGCAAGCAATCACTGATCACCACCACCTCACTATGCTCCTCTCCTGCCCCTCCCCTTCCCTTTCTCTCCCCTTAAACCCCCAACGAATCCAAACCCTGAAAAACCCTAATTTTCTCCCCAAATCGATTCAACTACGGCGGTCGCCGTCCCCAATTCTCCCTCTCCGACCCCTCCCCTCCTCTGCCGATCGAATCGGTCCGAGAACGCGGAGATCGCGATCCATGAGAAGAAGCTCGATGAGGAAGAACAAGAAGAGGGAATCGATGGGGCCCCCAATTTCGTAGGTGACCGGACGAGCGTGGGGGTCGGGAGCCCTAGCTTCCCTGTGAGGGTCGGGATGTATAGAATGAGCCTCGGGGATAGGCCTTCTTCCTCCTGGCCTTCATCGCTTGCACCGTGAGTTTTAATTCGTTAACTTTTTTTTTTTCAAAAGTTTTTTTTTTTGGGTGTGCTGATGATTGGATGGGTTCTGCTTGGTGGGTATTTCTCAAATTTTGGATATTGCTCCTTTTTTGAGTTCGTGGAGGTGAGAATATACGTATTGCTTTGTTAAGTACGAAGAATTTGTGCGAATAGTGCGGTTAATTTAGGTAATTTTATATGGAGGATTTCGGAGTAAAATATACTTTAAAAAAACAGAGCTAGTCTTAGAAAAGCCTGGTTTTGGAAATATTACCGATATTTTTTCCGAGAGTTCCATTTCGTAACTTGATTTAACTTAAGCAAATTGCAAAATTTCTTTTGAAAGGAAGCTGCGCTTGAAGTAGAGCAAACCATCTTAATGATGGGGGCAGTTATAGTAGCCAGCAGATTTTAGTATCCAGTCATGACAATCGAACTCAACAATGGAGCGATGTGATCTCCTTTACAATCTGCACAACTTTTGGTCTCTTACTGGCAACCTGTGTTGCACGGACACGGTTAGGACAACAGACAGACACGGCACCTATTTACGTGTGTCCTACTGTATTTTGAAGTATATGTGGTGTGTCCGATACGCATCGACAAGACAAGGCCAGATTTTGGAGTGTCCGTGCTTCCTAGCTGGCGACTGATCACACTTGACTCATTAGACCAAACGTTCCAAGTCTCGGTTAATCGTCAACTATGCCTGCCTTCATCAGCAGCATCAACTTTCAGCCACTACAATGGTCTACGAATAAGAAGTTGGAAATGTGCCATGTGCTGACTTTGAGATCCAAGGAATATTAGGCAAGCATAATCGCACAGTTTGATTTAAAAAAAAGGCAATTGCCTTCACTCTTCTTTATATCTTGAATTTCATGTTTAGTTTCCATACACAAATTTAGGAAGCTTAGTTTATTTCGGCTATACAAACTCATACAAAGAGACTACTTGGATGTGGATTAATCATGAAGAGAGCTCACTTCGACACTTCAATAGGTGTAAATAGTAATTAATCCTGAGAACAACAATACCTCCAAATATAATTGGACCATTGTTGTTAATCTTTTTTCATTCAGTGTTTGAAAGAAAAATTCTACAAGACGGTGACAAGTCCAGCTATGCTTTATGGATTAGTGTTGGGAAATCAAGAAATAACATTCCAGAAAATTAGTGTAAGCAAAATGAGAACGCTAATATGGATGTGATCTAATACATTGAAACATGGTATAAGAACTGAGTGAATTTGTGGGAAGTTAGAGGTAGGGTCATTTGAAGACAAGATGAGAGAAAATCATCTTAGTAGGTGTTCTGGACATGTACAATACGTACCAAGAGATGTTCCGGTTAGGAGGAGCAATAAGATAATAGTCAAAGGAGCCTCTTGGACCAGAGGTCGGCCTAAAACAAGAAGAATCTGGTTTTGTTAGTTCTATATAGGACATGGCACTTAAAAACGACCAAATTTGGGATAAAGTAGTAGTTGTTGTTTGTAGTCTTTGACAACTAGTTTTTCAACTACTTTCTTTCCGTTCTTTTCTTTTCTCTTCAATTTTATACAAGATAATCTTGTCTTAAACATTATAATGCATCTACCACAGATTTGCTAATATTTAAATTAATATCTTTTAAATGATGAGATTAGAAATTTGGTTAGATTAGATTAAATTAAATTTAAATTGAATAATATATTGGATATATAATAGTTAACTTATGATTATATTATTAGGTAAATTTTTAATTTTTACATCTTATTCATGAATTTTATTATAAATAAGATAAAAGTATTTTCATCTCCTATGAAGGGGATGAGAAAAAGGATCCCCCCTAATTTCTACCTATTCTTTCAAATCAAAGTACAAAATTTACATCAAAAGGTAACTTTTGGATACAGGTTTCTCTTAATCTATAGGAAGATTATTATTTATTTTGAGCAAGAATTGATGGCGTCTTTGATCTTATAAAAAATGATGTCTCTCTCATTTATATGATTTCTTTTTTAGTTATTTTGATTAAGATGGCATTTTGTTAGAAACTTGAGAATTAAGAAGAAAAGCAAACAAATTAAAAGATTGAAGTAGATTAATAGAGAAGTTATCTTCTATAATTTATATTGAATTTTTGCATTTCATCACTGAAGGGGTATCAAATTATTATTAAAAAAGTTGCGTGTAAATCTTCAAATTTTTATTCTTTTGTTATAGAGAAACACTTTATTTTATTTCTCTAGATAAATTTTTATGTACACCATAATTTTGGTGTTAGCTTAATGATGATATAGCTTCGCTCATAACATAATTCATCTGATGGATACCCTTGTTGGTTACACATGCAAATCTTTGTTTCCATTTTACAAATCCAAATAATTTTTGGTTTACAAAACTAGATCTTCTATAATTTATTTGAATTTATACATTTTCATCACTGAAGGGGGTATCAAATTATTATTAAAAAAGTTGCATGTAAATATTCAAAATTTTATTCTTTTGTTATAGAGAAACACTTTATTTTATTTC